>CM064567.1:29228494-29318752 GCA_032716605.1 Paralithodes platypus | reverse complement strand
CTCTAGCACAGCATTCTGAGAGGAGTGCAACTCAGAATACTGCTATAACATACTAAACAAATCACTATCAAAGAAAGAGTTTTTATTTGATTTTTATGTTTATAAATTGTTTATTTCGGCTGCACTATAGGGGCAAGCCTAGTTTTTTCATCTATACCAAACGCTCAACTCCTGCTTTACGACCCAATACGCTGGGCTACAACCGCGAGCCAACAAGCACCAAGCGCAAAATACTATTCAAACTAAAGCAGGAGGCTACCCGTGTGTCACTCTACCCAGGATCATATACCCTTGAACGACCATCTGCACCACGTTGTCACAACCGGCAATATGGCGTATGTCCAGGTTATATACCAGTAACCTTAGTGACCACCTGGTCAGCCTCATATTCCGATTGTGAAACTGGTCCAAGAACTTGAGAGGGTGATGATCTGGGTAAACTACAACGACCGGACCATAGGCTGGAACACCGACCTCGAAATGCCTCAGAGCAAGTACAACCGCCAGCAGCTCCTCCTTGACAACAGAGCAGCTCCCTTGGGCCGAATTGTACTTCTCCGAGCAGAAACTAACAGGATGCTCCAGCCCATCATCGTCCTTTTCCACAAGGACGGCACTAACCCCCACACCACTAGCCTCCGTTGCTAGTTGGAAAGGTAGGCTAAAGTCAGGGGCCCTGAGGATCGGGTGAGTGCACAACAGGTGTTTTACTTCCCTAAACACCTTCTCACACTCAGGCGCCCATTTGAACATCTTATCCTTCCAGTTATCCTCCACCTGAGCTTGACTGTCCCGTTCTCCTTCCCACCTTGACTGCTAAACGTCATCACAGGCACAGTGAGAGGCTCAGGGGGGTGCCTCCCATACTCCTTCACGGGATTATCATGACATAACTGATTGCGCTTCCGTTTGTCTGGAGTGGCTACCAAGTAAACCAGGTCCGATAGCTCCTCCACCACCCTATAAGGACCAGCGTACTTCGCGGATAAGGGGTGACCTACAAGGGGCAGTAGAATCAACACCTCCTGACCCACGTGAAACTCCCTGAGTTCAACCTTGAGGTCGTACCTGTCCTTCCTGAGGGCCTGAGAGCTAGTCAAATTACGGCCAGCCAACTCCAGACTGCGCAACATCCATTCTCGAATGTTGAGGACACACTTGAGCATAGAACAAGGTTTTTCTGCGCCCTCCCATACTTCTTCAACCATATGGAGAGGCCCTCTGACACGGTGTCCAAAGACGAGCTCATTAGGGCTGAATCCCAAACTCTCCCCAGGTACCTCCCACACAGCAAACAAAACACATGGCAGGCCAAGATCCCAATCCCTCCCACTCTCAAAGCAACAACAACGAAGCACAGATTTCAAGGCTGAGTGCCATCGCTCTAACACACCCTGGCTCTGCGGATGATATGCAGATGATACAACCCCAACAATCCCATGCTGCGGCATTGCTTGTACAAAGAGGCTAGAAGTGAGGTTGGGTCCCCGGACTGACTGAATCCCCTGCGGGTAACCATACCGGGAAAAATACACTAGCAAGCTTCGGACCACCGTTTTCGCCGACCCATTTCTCATAGGGTACGCGTCAGGGTACCTTGTTGCTACATCTCCCGACTGTGCCTCACTGTCCTCCTTCAACTCTTTCGTCTTTTTAAGCCCATCCTCTGCCCCTTCAGGAACAGTTACTGGGTCCTCTCCAGACTCGAAATGTGGTCCTAATAATGAGTCCCCGAGAAGGTCCGTTGACACTAAACTCTCAACCGCATCAACTTTCAACCCCTTCTCGTTACCCTTCCTCCGCTGATCTATATTGTTGACCAGAATGTGACTCCCTGGATGCAGAATCTCCGGTGACAACACACTCCATAGGCTGCCCCGGACACTTCCCAACCCACTCCTGCTCCTCCTTACTCACGTCGGCCGGCTTCTCGACAACGACTAAGGGTGGAGCCTCAGAAGTAGGCCCCGCAAAGTCGTTGCCAAGAAGGAGGTCGACGCCCCCAACAGGTAACTTCTCCACAATTCCTACATCCAGGTCCCGAGTCACACCATCAACTTCCACCTTCATTCTTACAAGCGGGTATGACCTTGTCGCATTAACTCCCTGAACCACAACCACCCGCGCCGTATTGACAGGTTTACCAGTGAAATTTCTCAACAGTGTTTGCGATGCCCCAGTGTCACGCAAAATTCTCACCTCATGTCTTCTACCCCCCCACTCCACACAACCGAGTCCCCTGTGGTCACTAAAGGCATCACGGACAGGGAATAAGCCTTCCGGATCCTTCTGCACTGGCAGTGTATTTACCTCGGAAGAAATGCCTCTAACAAACTCCGATGTCCTCTTGAACACTCCAATGCCGTGAGCAAAAGACACGGCTGCCGGAGGAGGTCGACTAGGGCACTCATTTGCCTTATGACCCTCCTGGTGGCACCTAAAACACATAAATTTCGGTTTCGGCTTATACTGTGATGTAAAAGGCCCCTGACTTTTCACATACGGTGTGGTGGTAGGTTTGGCTTCAGTTTTAGTTTCATTGCTCTTTGGTTTATATGTGTCATTGCTACGGGGAGGGGGAGGATAACGGTCCCTAGTACTTGCATCGTACTTCTGTGAGGACCCGCAACCCCGAATCAACGACAGCCGTAGATCAGCCATTTCTGCTGCTTCTACTAGAGTTCTTGGGTTTTTCTCCTTTAAGTTCAAAGTTAGATCACCGCCCGTGCTCTTAAAGAACTGCTCCAACATCATTAACTGCTTAACTCCATCAAACGTTGTTACCTTCTCAGATCGGAGCCAGTTCCCCATAGCATCGGACAAGTCCCGGGCGTGTTCCAAAAAGGTGCTATCTCTTCCCTTAGTTACACCCCGGAACTTCAAACGGTACGTTTCTGGTTGCAGTTCGTAAGCCCTCAGGACAGCCTCCTTGAGATCCTCGTACACAATACATAACTCCAAAGGTAACGCATCGTAGGCTTTAAGACCCTTGCCTATTAATCTAGAGGATACAAGTGCTGCCCATTTATTCTCTGGCCACTAGTGTTCCTGGCACTTCTTCTCAAAGCGTGTGAAAAATTCTGTTACACCACTCTCATCAAACACCGGAACCAGTTTCAATAAGTGCGAGAGAGACTGCTCATGAACACGGTTACCAGCCCCAAGTCGCTGTCCCGTCGCCTCTACTCGCGACTTCTCTACGTCCATGTCGGCACAGTACCTAGTCGACTCTAAATCCGCTTGGATTTTTGCTAGCTCTATGTGCTGGTGACTTTTTCTCTCTTCTATCTTGGCTCTCTCTTCTATCTTGGCTAATTCTATTTGCTGCTGAAGCTGAAGCTGAAGCTCAGATGCCCTGATAGCCTTTCTCTCTTCGATCTTAGCTAATTCTGTTTGCTGCTGGATCTTAGCTAATTCGAGCTGAAGCAATAATTCGGGAGTTAACCCTTGAGGAGGTGAAGGTGCTACAATGTTTGAAATTACCGGTGGTCCCCCCAGGGGCAACCCACCCTGCCAGTCACCACCCTCCTGTGGAAGCGTACCCGGGGTCGGCAAACTACTGGGATGGCTGGGAGTCGAGTGTAGGGGAAGCATGGCCGAAGGGCTCTGAGCACTCAACCCATCTCGCTCACCAGTCACCCTGCCCAGTACACACGTTATCAAGTTATCCTTGGTCATGCTGCTAGTAACCGCATGACCGATAGCTGTGGCCAGGCATTGAAGACCGTACCGATCCATACCCTCCAACCGCTCGGCAGTAACAGGCCATTGCAAAAAATATCCTAGCATCCTCCTCACAGTTCACCCGATTAACCCTTTCATCATGCTGCTGTTCCTCAGTCTCGACACTACGTACTGTGTCTCCATTCTCCTCTGATCCGGTATAAGACATGATGCTCACAAAAATTTCCCACCTCAATATTCAGAAAACAAGTACCCCAAACTCTTATACCTCAATATACACACAAAAATTCTCGGAAATACTCAAGGGCTATACTATGTTCCAAAAAAAAAAAAATTCTTGCTGATCCCCGCAAAATATTCTCCAAAACAACAAATGTTCCCTGCTTAATAAATGTAGGTTCACCAAATCCTAGGTAAGGTCGCCATTTGTTACGACTGGGGTTCAAATATATCAGGGCTCTTATTCATTGGACTAGTAATGGCATAAATGCTACAACGGAAAGCGCTAGCTCCAACCTCTGATGTATATTCCCAGTGAACAAAGAACACAAATACTCTACAGAGTTCTATATGCAATAATAGGCTATCAAACTCTCAATAAATGTGCGTCTACTCTAGGCTTAATGTTATGTGAAAACAGCCTATTACTACCTATAACCGAAGGTGCTTGGTTATGGTATGCAAAGTAAGGTGGTAAGAGAAATTATAGCTTACGTTACTTTAATCAATAAATGTCAGGCACTCCTGCATGAAAGAAAGTGCACTAAAGTCCTTCAACACTAACAAGGAATCTTCTTTAAATGTTAGATGCTATAAAGATGCTCGTATCGGAAATGGAACCCAAAAAGGCAGGCAGCGGAACAATGCTCGTGCAGGCTATGCACACAAAAAGGTAGAATATATAATGCCGTCGGAGCCAAGAATATCCTAAACACAACAACAATAATAATAATCGCCACGACAATGCAGTATTCCTATCAACAAAAAGAGCCTAAGTCGTTTGTGTCTCAATACATCAAACTAGGCTGCGAAATGCTTGTGTAATAATAAATGGGTATGCATAAAAAGAGTAATTAGGTTAATATACTTAATGTCTACTATGACTGATAAAGTCTAGCTAGAGTCAATGATACAAGATACTGGTGCGCATGGCATGCTGCATAGCCTAGTGCAAATCTCAAGTCTGTGCGTCAAATATTACGTTATAATGAAGGGTAGCTCTCTTGAGAAACCTTAATACCGAAGTATCAAGCGTTCTCCTGGCGTACCTCAAAGACAAACAATCGAGACTAGAACAGTGCAGAATGGTATAGGCAAAAACCCCTCATTCGTGCATGCTCTACTCTCAATGGCACACAGACTAGAATTTACTCAATCAACTCCAGTTCTCAGGTATGTCGTGCCGCTTTTAACTGAAGCCAGCACTCATAGGAAATAATACCTTAGAATATCAGACTCCTAGTCTAGCATTATCTAATCCAGCAGAACACTAATAACTAAAGGAAGCAGTACTAAACAATATAAATGCCAACCAATGCTTCGTGATCCACTTATCTTAACAACTAACATACATAGGCTATATCAGACCTTAACACACAATACAACTGGCCAGCATGAAGCTGATTTTGCAAAGTTAACCAGAGGGGGTATAATATTAATAAAAGGTGGTGAAGGATATGGAAAATGAGAGAGATAGGCAGAGGAAAAGATTCTCAGGTACGGAGCGGGGACAGATAGCAAGGGAAAAAAGATGGGTGTGTTCTAGAAACCAGATCTGAGGGAGAGAGTGGCCAGGAACTGTATATATACTCGCACCAGCTCGAGCCGCGTGGGAAAAAAGCGGTTACAAGTCCTCTAACCACTAACAAGAGAGCTTGCAGCATGGTAAGGACCTCTCTCCACCAACCCCCGCGAACGAGGCAGCCAGCCGTGACGTCATCGAGCGGGACAAAAACACTACGCGCTCCCTCTCACTCTGTTCTACTCTCTCTCTCTCTCCCAGATCCCATCATTACTAGTTAATGATAAAACATATACTTTACAATTAAATATATAAAGCCTTGACATGGGCGAAAACAAAGAGTCTTTCTGGACTGCCCATGACACAAGCTTTCATATGAAATAAAGCACACTCTAATACACAAAATGTAGCCCCATCCACTGCCCTGGCGATCCTAGCGAGTCACTGTAGGACAAGCCATGCGGTTCTAACGGAGTGGTTAACGTCACACCCTTAATTAGCGGCGAGCAACATAAGTCGAGTTAAATAAAGCTGGACTATGTGGCGGCGCTCGACATAGGTCGTGTGGCAATTTCAGCACGTAATGTTGCTGAGAGAGAGAGACAAGTGGTGGCAGGAGAGTAGCGAGCGTATGACTGCTCCAGACCACCGCGGCGAACCTACTGACACGAATCCCACCTCCTCCCTCCCTCTCTCACTCGCTATATACGGAATTGTATGGGGAAAGTGCCTAATTACATGCTTTTTGCACTCGCGTTGCACTGTTATTGCAAGAAAACTAGCCATCATAAAAGGATCGTTATGGTGTCATTCGAAAGCTCTGTTTATGCCCTTTCAGGGATAGATACTTGTTTTACGTTCTGGGTCTTATTTAGGCATGAAAATGATCACGTAAACAACCCTATTTTGGCTAAAAACACCCCGCTGGGCGGTACATATAAATAAACCGCATAGGCCGCTCGTAAGGTGTTAAAACTTGTGATAAATTGAAATACATTCTCCAAGTAGGATTTCCCTTCTCCTACTAGGAATAGTTAATATATCCTTTATCATGGGGTAGCGGATTAAAGCATGGACACTCGTCCTGACTGAGGTGGTTTGAGTCCAGCTGGGAGTATATTAAACAAAAAATAACAAAATAATAAATATATATATATACAGTATATATATATATATATATATATATATATATATATATATATATATATATTGTTATGACGGGTTGTAATATTTACAACTCGTGATATAGTCTCCACAAAAATCCAATTATGGACTTATAGACCTTAATATATCCCGACAGGGTCACACCGAACACAGTCTCAATCAGGATCATGCAGAACAACTCAATGACAACACACATGGAAAATATAAATGGTATATTAATTCAAGTAACGTCTATCTTGAGGAGTCATAGATCGTCTCAATATAATCATTTCAATTTCCAACTCTCGAATATAGATTCGTAGTCGGGGATGGTTTCTTATCTGAAATAATAACAATAATAATACACAAATAATAGGGCACATATATGTTGCGAGTCTTATTAGAATAAATCATAAACAAATGTGGTCAATGGTATCAGTTAATAAAATGACAACAAAGATGGAACATGAACATAGAAATAATAACCCTTACTAATAACAATCGATATGAGTCGAGTGTCTTTCGTGAATGAGGAATAAAAAACAGAAACAAAATCAAAGTCTCAGTATGGCAGACACGGGGAGAGTTGAGAGCAAAAAAACACACCTAGGTAGGCTGGGGGGGGGGGGGGGGGGGGGGGGGTCACACGATAGAGGGGCGCGCCACAAAGGTAGCCGTGGTATTCTCAAGTGACCTTCCTACTTAAACTGTGGAGGTCAGGTCACTTGCTGGACTGCTGTGGTGAGAATTAAATTCAAAGTTAATGCAACTAGAATTGTAATTTAAATAATATTACTCTAAGATTGGTGGCAGAAGGTTAATTAATTAAATGTACAACAGATTAAGTTCGTAGATTAAATTATGTAATTTCTATTGAATATCTTATATTCACGTCAACGATCGTATGTAAGAATAACGAAACGAGCCGAGGAATTCAGATATAAGGTTGGCGTATAATTATGAATGAACTATAGAATAAATAAATTTAATTACACTGCAGAGCGAAATATAATTAACTAAATGAAGTTAGTCAATAAATGCTCTGGAAATGCTAATGATTTAAAAGCGTAAAAGGATAATTAACAAATAACAAGATATTAATTACCAAAAGAAGGAGAGCGCATACGAAGAAGTTATGCTAAAGAAATACTAATATCAGTATTCTCAAGAGGTCTGAATGAATTAATAGAGTCTTAGAATGAACATACACTAGAATAAAAGGTGTATGGTAGGTGATGTGGAATTAAGTAACAGAATCTATGAAATGCTAGAATTCCTGAGCATGAAGAATCAGAATTACTTACATCGGTAATCAAATGAACGTCAATACAAATTCATAAAATAATTACAAAGGTGATTATGTAATCGAACGTAATCAGGAGAGCTGGGGGAATTAGGTTTTCACAGGGAAGATAGAGGGATAAAAATTAAGTATGTTAAGGTAAATTAGTTATAAAAATGGGCGTAGGTTCTAGGTAAAGTCAGTTAGGTATGGAAATCAAATCACGAAATACACTTCGACCTCAACTCACAAAATACATAACAGAATACATATGTAGAAAGATCTGTGAGCGTGTGGCAAAATTAATAACTGAACACAACTATATAACGTATGCGTAAGACATTCTGTAGAAAATTAATTAAATAACAGGTTTAAGACTTGTACACAGTTTTAACACAGATGAAGGCGGTGCTGGTTGGGGGAGGGGCATCGACTGACTGGGGACAGAGGTGCATGGGGGCGGTTCGTTCGTGGCCACCCCTTCGGGGATCACGGCGACAGGCAATAGATAGATAGATAGGTATGTAAGTTTCAGAAGGATTAACACAATACGCAATTAAGGATCTTGGGCACAGATCTCAGAGGTAATTAACACAACACGGATCACATATCCTACTTTACCTTGACAACAATAACACAACGAAAACACACAGAACACTTAGGGATTTTTGGAGGGCAGGGGTGGAGAGTACAGGTCTGGCCAACGTAGGTCGTAGGTCCGAGATGCAGCACTTCCGGGGTGTAGGGCGTCACCCTAAAAGCACTTCAGGTGGGTAGGGCGACGTTCAGCAGCACTTCCGGGGGTAGGGCGTCGTCGGGCAGCACTCCCGGGTTGTAGGGCGTCGTCGAACAGCACTTCAGGTGGGTAGGGCGACATCCAGCAGCATTTCCGGGGGGTAGGGCGTCGTCGGGCAGCATTCCCAGGGTGTAGGGCGTCGTCGAGCAGCACTTCAAGTGGGTAGGGCGTGGCTCGAACAGGACTTCAGGGGCACTCCAGGTAAGCACACTCTCCGGGCTGGGTACAGCCTGGTACAAGCTACACTGTTAATTAGCTACTCGGGTCCTGGGAAGGGGTCGAATAGTATTGGTCGTGTGTTTTGCTTACTTCCCTACAATTTGCTTGAGATCTATCTATCTATCTATTGCCGGACGCCTTACTCCCCTTACGAGGGTGGCCATACACAGAATGCCCCCAAGCGGACCCATTCCCCATGAGAGGGACAACCCGAGCTAGTTTAGTGAAGGACTCACAGGATTGACCACTCAATCCAGAATACGTCCAACTCCGAGGCCCTCTGTGTATCTTGTTAGCACTATTTTTCTACAGTGGTGTTCGGCTAATCCATCCACTAACCTGCCTTACCCTTAGGTAAGCAGTACGGATTTGTATCATGTTTACTCCCCTAGACAGGTTGCCAACCAAGGCTGACGAGTCCCATCCACCCGGATTTGTATAAGGTTGTCTCCCCTAGATGAGTTGCCGACCAAGGCTAACGAGTCCCATCCACCCAGCTTGAGATAATGTGCCTTTTTTTCTTGACTCTCGTGGACAGGTCTTCAAGATCAGAGGTGTTATGACCGGCACTACAAAATAAACAAGGGCACTTAATAATGGACTAGATGATAGGCTATATCTGCAACAACGGTACGCTAATTCCAAACCCTCGAACTATTACGCCGGTGAACAAAACACTTAAACCCTCCAGAGTTAATCTACTGGATAACGGGGTATCAATTAACTGGGTTTTAGTGCACTTCTACAAAGGCTTTCCGGTGACGGCAAAGCCTACTCACAACAGGAGTGCTTTACGTTAATAAAATGCTCTCAAGTAATAACAATGTTTAAATAAACTATAACAAGATTTAATAAAGAAGTATATGCTTACGTTAACTTTAGTGTGAGTCTGTACTCAACACTAAACTCTTCAATGCTCTATGAAAACACTGAAAGTCTAGTCCTACAGCAAACAGATATGGAATCTTCTGAAAACATCTGATGCTCTAAGATGCTCGTCAAATATAGAACAGAAATAATGCAGGGGCAGGACACCGAAGCGTGTATCTTAAATACACCAATAAGTAGGATACATATATATAAAACAAGGGAGTGCAACAACTCTGTGACAGCACTAATAATAGCCACTCAAAACAGTACTTCCTTAGCCAAAGTACCAGCCATACTGGGTTGTGCACCAAGCATCAACCTAGGCTAAAATAATACGTGAATAATTCCTAAAGCATACACAGTTAAGTTAATAAACACAATGCTGTTTTTATTAATAATAAAGTCTAGCAGCGGCAAAAAAGGTACCAGGAGGCTAGGCAGAGCGCAAGCATGCTCGTAGCCTACTGTCTCCCCTTGAACAGATTTCCCTTATGTTACGTTAAGTGACTAGTAGGCTCTCTTGGTAAGTCCAGATCTCAAGTATCTGGTATACCCTGGCGCTCCACAAAGGTCAACAAAATGAGGTAGCACGCATACAAGTAAGTGTAGGCAAGAGCCCTTCGCTTGTATACTGCTACACTCGCAAAGGAAAAATATGCACAAGGGTTACAGGCAACTAGCTCCGTCGAAGTCGTACAGGCTCTGACTTGCCATGTACATAACTCAGACAACGACTAAAGATACCCTCCACTGTCTAGCATTAAATAGTAACAAAGAACAACTCAATAATTAGAAGCACCCAATGATAATATGACTCATGTGACTATGACTAATAATCCCTAAAGCTAGTGCAAAACATATATGTGAGAACTGGTGCTGGTAATACGACTGGCCGACTATGGAAGTCGTATGCAGAACCAGAAGGGATAAGTAATTGAATAAAGATGAGAAGTATTGGAAAAGAAGAAGTTCAGAGAGAGAAACAGTACTACAGGGGGTTAGATTGGGGACAGATTGCAAGGGACGTCTAGGACCAAGCACAGCATGCCAAGCTCTAAAGGAGACACGCGGGCAGGAGCCCCCCCAGCACCAACACTAGGACAGCGGCACCCAATCACAGACCACTACGTCATGAAGAGCAAGCGTCCTATGACGTAGCCAGGCCCGCCGGCCAATCAAGAGCGTGGGAACTTCCGCCCGAGCGAGGGAGGTACACGTACATACACACGCACATATTACCACCTCGCTGCCTCCTTCGTTCTCTCTCTCCTTAACTTCACACTACACATCTTATACTCTATCACTGATATAAAATACTTCCAAGTGTCACAGACAAGAATAAAGACCACCACTGATCTGTCTGTGACAACATGAATACTAAGAAAGAAAGAACATCGTTCTACGTTTATTATAGCCCATTTCACTGCCCTGGCGAGCGCTAGCGAGCACGAGCACATTCTGGCAAGCAGGCCAGCGTATCACCCCGCCCAAGATGTGGGACGTTTTAACCTCAGGTAAACGCCACATCTGACCAGACAGAATGCTCATAAACCCCGCCTCACCCAGCTACTCCCCCAAGTTATGAAAACAAGGCACAATCACAACATAAAACACTTCATTATATAAACAAATCTACACAACACTTCCCCAAAAGAATAGTATCACTTAACAATATTACGCTCAACGAGCATGCTTCAACAAGCCTAGCCTACTAAGACAACACTCAGAATGTCTTAGATTCTTGCTGTAACATACTGCACTTATATACTATCAAAAGAAAGAGTTTTTATGTGAGGTTTTTGTATTAGTTTTTAATAGTGTTTTTGGCGGTTTTGCACTACAGGGGCAAGCCTAATTTTTCTCTACTCTCAAACAAACACTGACTGAACGGCGAGGGTTCTCCTTAACACATACCCTCCCATGACAAACAATCAGCCAAAACATTATCAGTGCCCTTTACATGCCACACATCCAACTTGTGTTCCGGCAGCAAAACAACACCTGACACTGATAAACTGCCCAGTTCATCACAAGACTGGCACTTCTCTTCGCTCTTTCCGGCCACGGGACATGCCAATAACCTTTCACTAGTTCAACCTTCGTGATAAATGAGGCAACCCCGATGCGGTCTATGGAGTCGTCAACTCTGGATAAGGTATAGACGTCTGTCAGGGATGATGCACCAACACTCTTGCAATCAACACACACACGGATCTTGCCACTTAACTCAGGTTGCAAAGTTACTGGCAACGACCACTCACGATATCCTTTATCCCTCAGACCCTTCGTCAACATGTAGTCCAGCTCTGCTTTCACAACAGGCTATCGAGCAGGATTTATACGGTAGGGAGCAAATTTGAGCCTTGCACTGTCTCCAGCCTCCATGTCGGGTTCTATCCCGTACATCAGGCCTGGAGAATCAACAAACGTGCGGGCATACTGCCACAGCCTAGTAAACAACTTCTCTTGGTGCTTAGGAACAAGAGGTTGCAACTTATCTCGAAGAATAACATGCCTAGTGTCCTCCCACAACCCAGCCGAGACCATAGTTTTTACACTATAGTCTCCCTCCTTCTCCTCCTTTGTCCCTAGAACAGCCAGGTCACGAGAGGGACAATCTGTACCACCTGTGCAGTCACTCCCACAGTTCATAATTGCTAATGCTCCCCCGCCGATACCGTAGATGCGCACCCCCGCATTCCTTGCGACTACATCTGCCTGCGCAGCATCACCGCCTTCAGCGACATGGCCAGATACAGTCGTTCTATGGTAGGGCTGTTGCATATTACTAGGGCAGCATTGGGAGGCTATGCGACGACCGGGCGCCTCCACTCCACAGCCAACCTCACCAATCTGCTCAATGTCCTGATTCTGACCACCACCCTTAGCAGCCATGGGTCGACACTGACCTGACAACCATGCCAAAGCCTCGTCGCCCACCTTGAACCACTGAAACAAAGAGGCCAACGGTTTACTAACACTCAAGTGACCTGCCAGCGGAACATCGTGCACCGCATGAGTTGTGAGGCCTGGATGCTCGCCACAAACAGTGGGGTATGAACCGAGCAGGTGCTGGAGCGCTGCACACTGCTGCTCAGGCAGGTGCTCAAGCGCTTCCACAGCCACCTGACTCGTGTCCCCCGCCCACTGCTCCGCCGAGACATGACAATCCCAACTTTCCTCCACCTGTGCTCCACTGCCCCCCTCTCCTTCTCCACCTTGGCCGCTGCAGACCAACACAGGGACAGTAGGCTGCTCAGGTGGGCGCCTCACGAACTCCTTTAACAGGTTCACATGACATGCTTCCCCGTCCTCGTCGAGTTCAATAGCCCCGTTCCCACAACTCTCAAGGCTAAGATCTTCTAGTTGTGCCTGGGAACTACTCTGTCGCGGAGTGCCATCACGCCTTACCATGTCACTAGGGGGGACAGGTTCTGGGGCCACTCCGGGGCTCAACATTGGGTCAAGTACCGAGTCACCAAGGAGTGTCGCTGGGTCCAAACTCTCAAACCGACCAGCCTTGACTTTCTCCTTCCGACCCTTCCTCCGCTGGCCTAAAACTTGGGTATTAGGCTGTGACACCTGAGCGGACTGAGATCTTTCGAGGCCCTCTTGCCCCTCCCTACTCGTGTTGGCCACCCTCTCGGCAACGACTAAGGGTGGAACCTCGGAAGTGAGCACCGCAAAGTCGTTACCGAGAAGGAGGTCGACCCCCTCAACTGGCAATTTCTCCACAACCCCCACATCCAACTCTCGTGTCACACCGTCCACCTCAAGCTCTACTCTGACCAGCGGGTAAGACCGCGTAGCATTGATGCCTTGAACCACCACAACCCGAGCCGCGTTAATAGGCTTGCCAGTTAAATTCTTAACAAGTGTCTGGGAAGCGCCCGTATCACGCAACAACTCAAGCCTATGCTCCACACCAGCCCACCTCACAGTGCCGTGCCCTCTATGGCCACAAAAAGCATCTCGGACGGGTGACGAGCCCTCCTGCTGCTTCTGCACCGACTGTGACTTCGCAACCGACATATTACCCCGGGTAAACGCGGAAGACCTCAAAGACACACCGATGTTGCTCACTAGTGACACCACTGCTGTAGGCGGTGTGCTCGGACATGAGCGCGCAATATGCCCCTTCTCATGACACCTGAAACACTCCACTTCGCTCATGGACTTCCTCTGAGGTGAGGAAGGGCCCTGGCCTCTCTTTAACGGGAAGGGTTTCGACTTGGGATCATAATTGGCAACAGTACTCTTAAATGGATAATTATTTATGTCATTAATTCGGGGGGGTGGAGTGGTACGCCCCTTGTTACCTGCCTCAGCTCTCTGTGCAGACCCGCACCCACGAATCAATGACAACCTGAGGTCAGCCAGCTCAGCCGCCTCCTGCAGAGTTTTTGGTTGCTTTTCTTTCATGTTAAGAGTCAAGTCACTGCCAGTACATTTAAAAAATTGCTCTAACAACACTAATTGTTTCACTGCATCAAAAGAAGTTGCCTTCTCCGATCTTAACCAATTCTCAAATGCATCTGACAGCTCTCTAGCGTGTTCCCGGAAAGTACTCTCCTTTCTCTTGGGAACAGCTCTAAATTTCAGCTTATAGGTCTCTGGCTGTAGCTCATACGCCCTCAGGACAGCCTCTTTCAACGCCTCATAATTCACGCAGGAATCTAGGGGCAAAAATCATACGCCTTGACTGCTTTCCCCGTCAAACGTGACGAAACAAGGGCTGCCCACTTCTCCTCGGGCGATTGGTGCTCCTGGCACTTTTTCTCGAACCGGAGAACAAATTTGGTAACTCCTAACTCATCAAACACTGGAACCAACTTTAGTAGATGCGACAGGGACTGGTCATGGGCTCGACCCCCCTGGACGACACGGTTCCTTGTCACCTCTACACAAGTTTTCTCTAGATCAACATCGGCACAATACCTTTCAGACTCAGCTTCATGCTTTCGCCTCTAGCTGCTCTGCCGCTGCTCGAGTTCAGCTCCTCGCTGCCTGAGCTCAGCCTTTCGCTGCCGCTGCTCGAGCTCAGCCTCACGCTGCCGCTGCTCGAGCTCAGCCTCACGCTGCCGCTGCTCGAGCTCAGCCTTATGCTTCCGCTGCTCGAGTTTGGCGAGCTTGAGCTGAAACAACATCTCGGAAGACAAACCTTGAGGAGGGGGTGCTACTATTGGGGACCCACCCCGTGAATCACCTAGAGGCATACCCATCCGCCAGCGGGCATCGGCCTGCGGGAACGTACCCGGCTCCGGAGCCCGAGGGGGCGCCATAATAGGAGTCGAGTGGAATGGGTGCTGGGCCGAAGGTGCCCCAGCTCCCGCTCCACCCGAAGCCCCATGCACCCCACCGAGCACACAGGTAACCAGCTCACCTCTCGACAAACCGCTAGTACCGGGAAACCCTAAGACTGTGGCTACACACTGCAGTCCGTACCGGTCCAGCCCCGACACCCGGTCCCCCGACACAGGTTCCTCCAAAAAATCCGAGCATCCTCCTCATTGTTCACCACCCGAACGCCGTTTAACAACTCCACCTTCTCCACCTCCTCGCCTGTCTCTCGCACTGTGCCCTCACTATGCTCAGAACCGTCCAGTGACATGATGGAGTAAAAAAAAAAAAAATCTCAAGTCAAGACAAAAGTAGCCAAACTCTCGCATAGCTTTATTAACAAAAAAATATTTGAAGATGATCTTGAGTGCAATACTAGGTCACCAATAAACTCCAACAAGTTCTATATATCCTCAAAACAATGTCCACTGCCAACAATGCGAGAAATAAATTCAACCCCAAATGGCAATAAGATTTCTCCAAAAAAAAAAATGCAATATTCAGTTCACTATATACTGGTCTAAGGTCGCCATTTGTTATGACCGGCACTACGAAATAAACAAGGGCACTTAATAATGGACTAGATGATAGGCTATATCTGCAACAACGGTACGCTAATTCCAAACCCTCGAACTATTACGCCGGTGAACAAAACACTTAAACCCTCCAGAGTTAATCTACTGGATAACGGGGTATCAATTAACTGGGTTTTAGTGCACTTCTACAAAGGCTTTCCGGTGACGGCAAAGCCTACTCACAACAGGAGTACTTTACGTTAATAAAATGCTCTCAAGTAAAAACAATGCTTAAATAAACTATAACAAGATTTAATAAAGAAGTATATGCTTACGTTAACTTTAGTGTGAGTCTGTACTCAACACTAAACTCTTCAATGCTCTATGAAAACCCTGAAAGTCTAGTCCTACAGCAAACAGATATGGAATCTTCTGAAAACTTCTGATGCTCTAAGATGCTCGTAAAATATAGAACAGAAATAATGCAGGGGCAGGACACCGAAGCGTGTATCTTAAATACACCAATAAGTAGGATACATATTATATAAAACAAGGGAGTGCAACAACTCTGTGACAGCACTAATAATAGCCACTCAAAACAGTACTTCCTTAGCCAAAGTACCAGCCATACTGGGTTGTGCACCAAGCATCAACCTAGGCTAAAATAATACGTGAATAATTCCTAAAGCATACACAGTTAAAGTTAATAAACACAATGCTGTCTTTATTACTAATAAAGTCTAGCAGCAGCAAAAAAGGTACCAGGAGGCTAGGCAGAGCGCAAGCATGCTTGTAGCCTACTGTCTCCCCTTGAACAGATTTCCCTTATGTTACGTTAAGTGACTAGGAGGCTCTCTTGGTAAGTCCAGATCTCAAGTATCTGGTCTTACCCTGGCACTCCACAAAGGTCAACAAAATGAGGTAGCACGCATACAAGTAAGTGTAGGCAAGAACCCTTCGCTTGTATACTGCTACACTCGCAAAGGAAAAATATGCACAAGGGTTACAGGCACCTAGCTCCGTCGAAGTCGTACAGGCTCTGACTTGCCATGTACATAACTCAGACAACGACTAAATATACCCTCCACTGTCTAGCATTAAATAGTAACAAAGAACAACTCAATAATTAGAAATACCCAATGATAATATGACTCATGTGACTATGACTAATAATCCCTAAAGCTAGTGCAAAACATATATGTGAGAACTGGTGCTGGTAATACGACTGGCCGACTATGGAAGTCGTATGCAGAACCAGAAGGGATAAGTAATTGAATAAAGATGAGAAGTATTGGAAAAGAAGAAGTTCAGAGAGAGAAACAGTAGTACAGGGGGTTAGATTGGGGACAGATTGCAAGGGACGTCTAGGACCAAGCACACCATGCCAAGCTCTAAAGGAGACACGTGGGCAGGAGCCCCCCCAGCACCAACACTAGGACAGCGGCACCCAATCACAGACCACTACGTCATGAAGAGCAAGCGTCCTATGACGTAGCCAGGCCAGCCGGCCAATCAAGAGCTCTGCCCGAGCGAGGGAGGCACACGTACATACACACGCACAAATTACCACCTCGCTGCCTCCTTCGTTCTCTCTCTCCTTAACTTCACACTACACATCTTATACTCTATCACTGATATAAAATACTTCCAAGTGTCACAGACAAGAATAAAGACCACCACTGATCTGTCTGTGACAACATGAATACTAAGAAAGAAAGAACATCGTTATATGATTATTATAGCCCATTTCACTGCCCTGGCGAGCGCTAGCGAGCACGAGCACATTCTGGCAAGCTGGCCAGCGTAACAGAGGGATATGGTGAAATGGTTGTGATGAAGTTGTGAGGTAATTACTTATTGTAGGAATACATAGTGGTTGTTTACATGGATACATATTATATACTAGGTAGTTTGTTAATTACTTACGGGCTAGTTATTTAGTCTAATAATGGAGAAATGGGATGTGTACGGACTCGTCCATGAGCTACATTCCTACACAAACATGGTTATAGCTCGCCTAATAGTCGTTCTTGGTAGAGGTTTCTTATATCTCCCGGCCTGTCACAATGTGTCCTCTTGTCTATATCTGTTTATATCGGTAGACTTCAGGCCGTTGATGTTTTATTTGTATAACTATTTCTCCCGTATATTCCATATCCGGGAGCTCAGGAATTGTTGTTGTGGTTGGCGGCGAGTGCTGGGGGTGGCGTCACCCGAGCAGTTGGCTAATTAGTAGGGGGGACCTCCCTTACCTGGCTGTTGTCATAGAAAACGGGGGGTTAGGGGTCGCTCTGGTATTTGTCCAGGGATCATAGACATGGTTATATCTCGCCTCATAGTTGTTCTTGGTAGAGGCTTATTATCTCTCTTGGTCCGTCATCAGGTGCCCTCCTATCTACGTCCATAGATATCTGTATACTTCGGGCCGTTGATGTCTTATCTGCTTAAACATCTCTTCACTATAAGCAAGATCCGGGGACTGAGGAAATGCTGTGTTGTGGTTGGTTGTTGGGAGGGGGGCGGAGCAGGCTGTTGATTGGAGGGGAGCCTTTCCAATTATCGAGGCTGGTGGTTGTTGTCGTAGAACACGGGGGAGCAGGGGTTGCTCGTGTATTTGTCCAGGGATTAGAGCATGGGAAAATTGGGGTGTCTCATCTATTTTTCTTGTCCTTATAGGGTCTTGGAGTTGCAGGCTATTCTGCAACTGTTGCTTGGATGGTTCGTCTTCAGACCCGTCATTTCATATTTATATATATATATATGTATGAATCAGCCTCACCTTGTATAATTCTCCTACTTGACAAGACAGAGAAACGGGCGAGGGAGCGCAAAAGTGATCCCAGACCATGAGAATAGGAGCTTGAAATGTTGCTTCTGTTTGGGCTCTGTCTTGTGTCAGCCACCTCCAGCAATGGGGTATGTGCCTGAGTATATAGATACGTACAAATATATTCAGTATATATATACAGTATATATTTATATATATATATATATATATATATATATATATATATATATATATATATATATATACATATACTGTACCCGTCCGGCTGGCTCAGTTGATAGCGTGCCTGATTCCCATCTTGAAGGTCTCGTGTTCAATCCCCGCTCAGATTGAAAAGTTTTTCTGGGACATAGCCGGCGGTTACCATCTTCCCATGAGCAAGGGGGATGGGTAATGGTCTCTGGTAGACTAAAGAAAGACAAGCGCTTGTGAATCCTCGAAGGAGGAGATACGGGCGCTATATAAGTAACCAGAAGATTATTATTATTATTATTATTATTATATATACAGGGTGTCCAGAAAGTCTCTTTACAATTTAAAATATTTATTACCACGGCAATTGATGATATATTTTAATCAAATTTATTGTATGTACTCGGTGGTTATCAAAGTTTTTAATAACATTGCATTTGTCCATTGGTCCATTTTTCTTCCATGAGAAAACAATTACTGCAAATGTTAACCTTGACCTTTTGACTGAATATGTGGCACCACAACTAAATGACCTTCAACCAACCATCATTTATCAGCAAGATGGTGCACCACCACATTGGGGACTGCGTGTTCGTGAGTTCCTAAATCAAACATTCACAGACCGGTGGATTGGAAGGGATGGCCCGATTCCCTGGCCACCTCGTTCACCAGATATCACTCCCCTGGACTTCTTTCTATGGGGTTATGGTAAAGATATCGTGTATCGAACAGAGATACGGGACATCACTGACCTAAAGTAAAAGATCACTGATGCCATTGCGACCATTGATGAGGCTATGCTACAGCGAACATGGCAAGAAATCGAGTACCGTCTTGATGTGCTTCATGCAACTAATGGTGCCCATGTAGAGGTGTACTTAATGAGGCAAAAAAAACTTCAATATCTACTCCTCATTTTCGAATAAGTTCCACATATTTGTCTGTTCATTTGCTTTTGTAATAAATATTTTAAATTATAAAGAGACTTTATGGACACCCTGTATATATATACAGTATATCTATATTGGTGGTCTAGTGATTAACCTTTAAACGCGAAGCTATGGTATTTGAAAGTGACCGCCAGGCAAACGTATTGAGGCTCATTCCCGACGAAAATCATCATTATCCGATAAATATTGTTATTACTTATTCATATACGCCTAGTTTACGTTTAGTATGAAGATTATAATATTAACATGTAACAGAAATAAAACAAGTGGGAATATTATTTGGGGGGTGAAAAAGACAAAGTATTGCCCACCGGTTCATTCATGAGAGGAGAGCCGGCGCGGCGCACACCTTCCCCTGTCACTTATCGATCGACACTGACGTGGGGCATATTGGCGCGGAAAATAAACCGATAAACAAGGGAATAAGAGGTAAAATATGTGATAATTGCAGGGTGAGGGGGAAAGGGGGGTAAGGTGGGGTTTGGACACATGTGGAGGAGTGATAGAAGATATGGAGGGAAATTATCTCACTTACTCACATATTCCTTTGTTTTGAGTACTACTGGGGTCTTTTAAAGTTTGTTTTTTAGACCTTGGATCTTAAGAGTCCTGTCCCCTTCCACCACCAAGCCTCTTAAGAATCCCAGTGCCTTTCCCAGGTTAAGGTGTTGGAGTGCTGCACTACTGGTCTGAGTTCGAGCCCTGGCTGGGTCATATCACAAAAATATTAAATACACAAGAGCTACTAAATGTTTGTATACAAGAATAGGTAACCGAAATGACAGAGGAGACACTCTTGTACAATTTGCAGAACGAAATCGGGTGAAGATAATAAAACAAATTTGTCCAATAGAAAGCTAGCAGAAAATAGACAGGACAGGTCATAATGGAATACCCAATAATATACTTGGCTTTATCCTTACTGGCAAAGCAGATACTGTGAGAAACATAACAGTACTGAACAAAGTTAATGTTGGAAGTGACCACAGAATGGTGAGATGTCGAGTAGGGTTTAAACTCTAGAAAGAAACAAGTTACTTATAAGTACCAAACTTAATTTATGCTAACCTATTTATGCATCTTATTCGCTCTGGTAAATCCCTGCTTTGTTTGGAGAACTACCAACGTAACTGCTATTCCAAAAGGTGCCTCTGCTTCTCATTTACCATATGAGTATAGGCCTATCTCAATAACACCTGTCATATTACTCTCTCACGTAAAGTCTACCTTAAATCCCGGGTTAACTGGGTCAACGTTTGTAATGATGTTTGTAATATTGAGTGGAATCACATACTAAGATCTCATGACCCGGTTTCAGCTCTCAACAATTCCCTTCCTGGTATCCTTCGAAAAAGAGTTCCATCAAAGACAATTAAGTCTCGTATCTGGGATAAAGCATGGTTTAATGATGACTGCAAGCGTGCATTTGATGACAAACAGGCTGCATATCGTCTATGGAGGCGTAATCAAACCCCCTTGCATTGGGAAAATTATATTTTTAAAACGGCAGCTGCGCAGAGAGTTTATGATGGTGCTGAGAGGGATTATAACTCCCATCTTCAGGATGTTCTGGCAGGAGCTACACAGCCTCATAAATGGTGGTCCGCTTTGAAATCCTCTTTATTTGGAATAGATTCCTCCATGCCTCCTCTTTGTGATTCTGATGGCTCCATCTCTTTTGATCCATTATCGAAGGCCAATATTCTATCTAATATTTTTATTAATAAGCAGAGTAATCAGGAATTGTCTTTGCCATTGACATGTTTCCCTAGACCCAACCTCAATTCAATGGCATTCAAATCAGCTGAACTGAAAAGGTACTTGCTGGATCTTGATACCTATGGTGGCACAGACCCGGATGGGTTTTTCCCTCTCTTTTTTAAAAAGGTTGCAGTGGTCTTGGCACCTAAATTGGCTGTGGTGTTTAGGTTGCTTTTGAAATCAGGTAGTTTTCCTCTTTGCTGGCGTAAGGCTATTATCACTCCTATTCCAAAGGGAAATACTGCCTCATCATCTCCTAATGACTATCGCCCTATTTCCATTACACCTATCCTATCCAAGCTCTATGAGAGGCTTTTGTCCAGACGCCTTTCCTCTTATTGTAATAGTCATAATTTGATACCAAACTCACAGTTTGGTTTTCGTAAGGGACTGGGTACATGTGATGCACTTCTGACACTCACCCATGATTTGCAATCTTCATTGGACCAGGGACATGAGTCTCGCGTCGTGGCTATTGACTTTAGTTCTGCTTTTGGTTTAGTCAACCATAAAGCACTTCTGTTTAAGTTACAGCTCATTGGTATTGGTGGCAATTTTTTAAGGATCTTTGAAGATTTTTTGACGAAAAGATCTCAGTCTGTGGTCATTGATGGGTGTCATTCCCCTTCTGTTACTGTTGTTTCTAGTGTTCCACAAGGCAGTGTCCTTGGGCCTTTGCTTTTTATTATTTTTACTGCTGACCTGTGTTCCGAGCTTGAAAATAAACTAATCTCCTATGCTGATGATACAACTTTATATGCGTCAATTGCATCACCAATAGATCGACACGTAATTGCTACTGATCTGAATAGGGATTTAGCCAAAAATACATCATGGTGTGAACTTTTGGGCATGAAACTTAATGCTAGTAAAACACACTCCATTATCATCAGCAGATCTCGTACCTTGGATCCTCCCCATCCTTATCTACAAGTTTCTGGCGAGCAAATTGAGAATGTGGATACTCTGCGTTTGTTAGGAGTTACTCTTGATCCCAAACTTACTTTTGAAAAGCATATTCGTTCTTTCTCCTCTTCCATTTCCCAAACAATTGGTCTGCTTCGCAAGGTTTATAAAACATTTGCTTGTGACGCCACAGTCATCAAATTTTGTTATGCTTTTATTTTGCCACATTTCGAGTACTGCTCACCTGTCTGGTTGTCAGCAGCTGACTGCCATCTCAAGTTGCTTGACAGGTCGCTAAATTCCATCAGTTTTATTCTACCTCATTTGTCTCTTGATCTGTGTCATCGACGTAAAGTTGGTGCCCTTAGTCTTTTATTTAAAGTTTTTAACAACCCTCAGCATCCCTTACATGGGGTTCTGCCTGGGCCCTATGTCCGGGCTCGTGCAACTAGATTCACAAGCAATCTTAATGATCTTGCCATGAGCCGTGTAAATTTTTCTACTACACAGTTTTCACGGTGTTTTGTGCCGGCCATGGTTGACTTGTGGAATAAGTTGCCAAATGAGCTAGTCAATTCAGCTAATATCTCCATTTTTAAGTCTAGAGTTAATGCTTTTTTGCAGCATTAATTCTAATTTTTAAACTTATTTTATTCTATTTGATTGTATTATATTTATACTTGATATCCTCCACTGCATAATATGTTTATCTGTGTTTAATATGTGTATATGTACAGTATACAGTATACAGTATATGTTTTTATTTTTTCCTAAGTTGCCGTAGTCTCTCTCCAGTGCCTCCGGGTGTTTTGTGTGGATTGATCTTGATGGTGTTTCTGCACCCTGGTTGGAGACTTCGGCATCTCATAAAATAATAAAAATAATAATATCAAAGATATTATTAAATTATTTGCTAGACATCTTAATAAGTTATTTACAAAACAAAATGTACTACCTTCCATTCAATCAGGGTTTAGGAAGGGTGTTGGCACCTGTGATGCTTTGTCCTAGTTGGTTCACCAGCTGCAGTCTAATCTTGATGCAGGATTTGAAGCCAGATTAGTATCAGTTTTGCCTTTAATAGAGTTAACCATAAAGCATTGTTATATAAGCTGAAATTAATGGGCATAGGTGGCCCTTTTTATTCAATTTTAGAGTATTTTTTATCTAATCGGAAACAATGTGTGGTTGTTGATGAGAAATGTAGTTCGATAGTTGATGTGGTTTCTATGGTCTATGCTGACGACACATCATTGTACTCATGTATTCCCTCACCAAGACATCGAGTTATCGTGGCCAATTCTATAAATATAGATTTGGCAACACAAATCTAGTTGGTGTACTAATTGGGGCATGGTTTTGAATGCTAAGAAATCACAATCAATTATCTTTAGCCGTAGTAGAACTTTAAATCCCAATCATCCACCTTTATTACTTAACAATACTTATTTTGAGTATTCTAATAATCTTAATCTACTTAGTGTTACTTTAGATAGTAAGCTTACTTTTGAAGCTAATCTTCGTTCAGTTTCTTCGTCCATTGCTCAGAATACTGGACTACTTAGAAAATGCAGACAAACGTTTGGCAATAATAATGCTGTTTTAGGTTCCTTCTTTGCATTCATGTTGCCAACATTTGAATATTGCTCTACTGTGTGGATGTCTGCTGCTGATTGTCATCTTAGGTTACTTGATAGAGCAATCAATAACATAAATTTGTTGTTGCCCAATCTAACTATTGACCTGCAGAAACGTAGATTAGTTGGGTCACTATCATGTATATTTAAGATTGTAAATTATAATCAACATCCACTTCATCATGCTCTTCCGGAACCTGTTACTGCTGCTCGCCTTACACGACATTCTAATAACATTATAAATAGAAACAGCAAAGCGTTTTCTGTTGTTAGATGTAATACATCCCGATTTTCACGCTGCTTCATTCCTAATATTTGCAAGGAGTGGAATGAATTACCAAAAGAATGTGTAGCAGCTTCTGATATTACATAATTTAAATCTAAAATAAATAAGTTTATTGTTTAATCAATTCAGATCTTAACTGTTTTCACTTCTTTTCCTGTTTTCCTTTTTTCCCCGTACAGTATGTCTCCCAGCGGGGCCACCCATGGTCTTTTAAGCTTGTCCTTTCCACTGGCAGACTTTTGTATTTGCATAATAATAATAATATTAATAATAATAATAATAATAATAATAATAATATTATTAATAATAATAATAATAATAATAATAATAATAATAATAACAATAATAATATGCACACTGAATAATTTAGCTTAGATATTCAGAATATATATTTGCATTTGTCAGACTTAGAGGAGACAGCATAAAAAATGAATGAAAACTTTACCAGAATAATAACATAAGCATCTTTAGGTGTAGCAGGAAAAGCAGACAAGAACACTTCTATTAAACTTTTAGAAGAGACGAAGGATCTTCTGAATAAGAGAATGAATATGACAATTATAACAGCCAGAGACAAGATTGAAACAGCGGAACCATCAACAAGAGAAAGACTGATGATATCCAAACATTTAATTTGACCAATATTGAAGAGACTTTAAGAAATTCAAAAAGTATTTACAGGGAAAAGTCAATTGGTTAGCCTAAGAAACTCAAATGGCGAAGTAGCTGAACATTTTTATACAAAGCTATACTGCAGTGAGGACAGATTCAAAGACATTATTCAGGAACGTATAAACAATGATGTACCAACACGTGCGGTAACAAGAGGAGAAGTTAGGACAGCTTTAAGAGACGCAGAGGTAAAACAAGTAGTGACGGCAACAAGCACACTATACCTCTTTCAAAAACACCATAATTAAAAACAAACACAACATATAAATTATGACAACACAACGAGTATTTTCATAATGAAATGTCTTTCCTCAAATAATGTTTCATAAATAATGGCCTTAGTCACTTTTTATTTGATAAAGTTGTCTCAAATATCTTGAATCAACGATACCAACCTAAACAGTTGTATCCCTACAGTAGAGAAGGATATCGTATATTTATATTTTCCATATCTTGGCCAAATTTCTTCTAATATTGAAAGAGCTCTAACTAAGGAAATCTCTAAATTGTATCCCCATATTAATTTTAGATTCATTCATAAAAATACCTTCAGAATAAGTTCCTTCTTTCACATTAAGGACCAACTGCCGACCACCATGCGTGCGTCACTTGTTTACTTCTACCAGTGCCCTAGCTGCCAAGCAGGGTACAGTATTTTGGGAGCACTCTGCGGGCTTTCAAGTCGCTAGTTAATGAACACAAGGGTCAGTCGAGCAGGACGGGCCGGCCTCTTCAGTCCCCTCCTCACTCGGCGGTAAGGGAACATGCTTTTGATTGTGGTACAAGCGTGGATTCTAATAACAAACACCCACCCCAAGGCAAAATAGAGAGGCGGATGGACTTCATCAGGCCACAGCCATCCGCCGTAATCGGTTTTCTGTTATAAGTGTGGCAAACCGGCTATCTCTATAATACCTGGTGTAGAGTGTTTGCCCTAAAAGAAAAAGTAGTATAGTACTAATGAAATAGTCAAAATCAGGGGGTTGATAAATTCGGGAAGTACATTTTGTAGTCAGAAGTAGAGTAGACAAAATCAGTTGGTTTAATTTGGGGAAGTCACATTTTGTTGTCGGATATCGAAGAAGAAATCTCTTAACTACGTTAAAAAGTACTGAAACATATTTAGCATGAGATAAAGTGAGGTTGAGCTCTGGGAGGCAGGTAAACTGGTCGAGAACCTTCCACCACTCACCCTATTTATACCATACCATATCTGCCTCATCCAATTATAAAATCGGTGACATCGCAGGTGGGATTACAGGGGAACGTATGTGCTGTGCGACAACCGTCCATCATTCGACATGTTTGCATAACATTCTCAGTCTAATTGCACCAGTAGTCTTGCATGCGCACCATTATTGCAGCGGTATCGCAATTGTCAATAATACCTTTCGCATAATTCGTTCTTATCGCTGTCAAATTGTCTTCAGACTTTCGCTAATGTCTCCTCACATTCGATGTTCTCGCAAGATACTCGCATACTCTCTCACGGCTACCGCGTTCTTCGCTTACAAAATCACAGTCATAGGTACTAGGGTAATCTGAGTTTTCGTAAGAGTGTGAATTGCGCCAGGTATCTGGTCGTAGTCGTGCTGCGTCTTCTTCTCTTGTCTCCTTCGAGCAGCACACTATTCAAGAAGTGAGCAGAGTACGACTCACTTTGCCAAGCAGAATACGAATCAGTGCCTCAAGCGCAATGCAACTTGAGTATCCTGGGGCGACAAGGGGAATACAACTTGTCTGGAAGAGCGAAATAAGACTCGTTTCGCAAAGCGGAATACAACTCGGCGCCTCAAGTGAAATACATCTTTAGTGTGCTGGAGGGACGAACGGAATAGAACTTGTTTGAATGAGTGGTATACAACTCATTTGCCCAAGTGGAATACGACTTGGCGCCTCAAGCAGAATACAACTTGTTTTGTCTATGTGTATACAGTAAAGGAGACAAAAGGCAGGTTGCTTGTAACGACTGTCTCCCCCAGAGCCAAAATAGTGACAGAGAGCCAAATTCAAGGGACGTTGGGGTCAAAATGCCGGGTCACGCAAATGTTAAAGCAGTTTAAGTCATAGAATGAAGGAAAGATTGCTTGAGGGATATAGTTCCAGAGTTCACTTGTTGAGTAGGAGAAAGACTGGGAAAATTTGCCTATTCTTAGGTTGGAGAGCTGGACAGAATAGGAGTGGGACTGTGCTGCAAGGCGGGTGTCTTGCACTCGCCGCATACCCCCTGTATGCAGTGAGAGAGCTCTGAAGAACACTGATTGTTGTTATAGCGATAGAAGAGTGAAAGAGATGCAATACTGCGGTGTGTAGAAAGAGATTGTAGTGAACTAGTAAGAGGAGGTGAGTTGATGAGGCAAAATTATTTTAATTCTACTCGTTCAAGAAGTGCAGTATGGATGGAGCCCTCCCACACATGGCACTGATTGCTTTGAGTTTTTTCTGGATCAGGGGAGATTCCTTCTTCGGAGACTTTATGACCTAAAACTTTGACTTCTTTCTGGCCTAGAGTGCATTTGGAGGGTTTGAGTTTTAACCTAGCTTTCTGTATTCGTTGGAAAACTTGGCGAAGGCATTGTATGTGTTCTGCCCAAGTTTTACCAAACAGAATTATGTCATCTAGGTATGCTAAACATGTCTCCCAGGTTAATCCTTGCAATACGGATTCCATGAGTCGAGAGAATGTCGCAGGACCGTTGCAGAGGCCGAACGGCAGTACGGTAAACTCATAGAGTCTTCCTTGACTGGTGGCAAAAGCTGTTTTCTGTTCGTGTTCCGGAAGTCAATTGCCAATATCCGGCCTGAAGGTCTAGAGTGGTAAACCATTTCGCTCCTAGTAAAGAATCTAAAGAATCATTCAATGCGAGGAAGCGGGGTGGCGTCTTTGATGGTTACATAATTTAATTGACGGTAATCTATACAGAATCTCTGGAGTGGAGTCCTTAATTACGCCAATGTCTAACATTTCCTTTACTTGGGAGTCTTCCTCCTGTCTTTGAGTAGGGTTTTTCCTGTGGATAGGTTGTTTAATGGGTTGCCCTACAGTATGAAGTTGGTGGTGGAGTATGTTTGTTTTCCCGACGTCTCGGCTGGATGTGGCAAAAATGTCTTGGAAAGAAGTCATCAAGTCATGTAGGTCAAGTTGTTGTTGAGGAGTCAAGTGAGAAGGTATGTCAGGAAATTTAAAAAGGGGGGGGGGGGGCTGAGGGGTTTCTGTATCATTAGCTAAAGTTAGCTCCTCGTTATGATTTTCTAGCTCTCCAATACCTAATCCTTTGGGTAAGGCAAGGGGTTGGTCAGAGATATAACATAACCCGACAAGAGGGACATATGTCTGCTGAACTTCATTACTACAGTGTGGATTTTAGCATTTTCATCGTCCCTGAATACCATATCAAGGACAGCTTTCACAACTTCATGATATGTAGCGATATCGTGCTCTTCTGGCTTGAATGAAATAATATCAAGCTATTTACCGGCCATGATGATTCGTGTATTGGGGTAGATTGAGTAATTTAAAAATCAAAGTTGCTATGCCGTGTTGAGACACCGCTGCCTCCAGTGTTTTACGATGCTATAATTATGCACGCTTTAAGTTAGTTCACTATTTCCACCTTAGGAAAGCTTAGAACTACAACACTCAACTGGAACACAGCTGACTTTAATCATATAAATCTTAATCAAATCAATCTCTACCAATGTCACAGAATACACAATTGCGGTTCACAAGTTTATTTCATCTATACGTAGGGTACAATACACAAAAGACTGGAGTCTGAGACTTATTTATATGGAAATAAGCTCAAGGCAAATATGGAATAAAGATCACTATTCCTAGGTCATATAGGAACAAGAATAAAAGTTATTCTCAATAAATAATAACACCAATACAGATAAGATGATGAATATACATACAAGTATAAATAAACACAAAGAGGTTAGTCTCAAAACAATAGATGATATCCTGAGGTAAAGTAACGCGGTAAAGCGTGAATGAGGTAGCTAAATAGTACTGAGGTCACATGTATTCAGCGAAGGCAAGATTTATAATTTAAAATATTAGCTGAAGTACAAATAACTTGAAAGCTAGTTCAACGTATAGAAGATAAAAATATTTATTAGCTTATACAGTTACGAACGTATATATTAGTTTGGGGAACTGAGAATAATTAATATTAGCCCGTGTGAGAGGCTGAGGTATCATCGTGTAAATATTAACGCAACTTGATATAAATAGAATAAAATAATGAATTCAAATAACGCTAAGCTGAATTTGAAGTCAGGAATCATGAATATAAATAGGTCTGACTAAGAGACAAAGTAAATTAACACTCTCTGTGAACACTTATACACAACTACGTACCCAGCTAATAATACTTAACCCCCTCAGACAGGATATATTAACTTACTGACGGGTTGGCAGACCGCCCGGTATTTCCCCTACAACTGTCTTTCTCACACTGAGGGACCGTTAGAAGTCGGAGGAATTTGGGGTTACCACCAATCGACAGATTCTGATCTAACTTACCTAACCTACTGAGCTCAAAATGACGCAGAAGCGTCATATAACTTATTATTGAGCTATTTCACTAGGCTCATATGACGCGATCGCGTCATATGATACATTTGGGCGGAACCGCCATATGTAGACGGAGACGGTTAAACATAGAATAAGATCTGCTAGGCGTTCACTGGTATTTTCGTGTAGTGTGCGGGTATTATTTCCGAATGAATATATCTATAAACATTAAATGTAATATAGGAATATATATTACAAAGCATATAGATACATCAATCCCAAGACAAAGTTTGTATGTTCTCTCGATATGAGCAACGATTTCTAGAAGGCGAGAATAGTTAATCTCGGTAGTTTACGTTAAAATGAAACGCATAACATATTCTATCTCAACTTTGCAATACTCAACAAACTCATAAGATCGAACAAGAAGCACTTAATTTGGGTTGGAGTATAGGAGGAAACAGCCGTGAGAGATCTGGTCACACATGGCGACTAAGTGAGGTGTCCGTCTGCCTGTTTACACCAGGGGGAGAGACGATACCTTCACATGGTATAGCTAGGAGAATTTCTTCCTAGGTAAGCTAACACAACATTCTCGGTCCTCCAACACAACTCGCAGCTTGTAGATACTTTTAACCCTTATTTAGCGGCGAGCAACATAAGTCGAGTTAAATAAAGCTGGACTAAGTGGCGGCGCTCGACATAACTCGAGTGGCAATTTCAGCACGTAATGTGGCTGAGAGAGAGAGACAAGTGGTGGCAGGAGACTAGCGAGCGTATGACTGCTCCAGACCACCGCGGCGAACCTACTGACACAAATCTCAGCTCCCTCCTCCCTCTCTCACTCGCTACATACTCAATTATGTACTGAAAGTACCGAATTACCTGCTTTTTGCACTCGCGTTGCACGGTTATTGCAAGAAAACTATCCATCATACAAGGATCGTTATGGTGTCATTCGAAAGCTCTGTTTATGCCCTTTCAGGGATAGGTACTTGTTTTACGTTCTGGGTCTTATTTAGGCATGAAAATGATCACGTAAACAGCCCTATTTTGGCTAAAAACACCCCGCTGTGCGGTACACATAAATAAACCGCATAGGCCGCTCGTAAGGTGTTAAAGGGGAATTAGGCTAACCCATACAGAAGTATTCTCAGAGTTGACTGGGTCACGTATAATCCAAGTCCAGATGGATCCGTACTAGACAGTGAATCAACTTTGCCTAACAATATCTTGTTATTGGTCAGGTAGTATTATACATTTCAGATAGTGACATGGCTGATGCGCTTCAGTACATGAGAAGCATGCAAATTACAGTTTTTTAAGTATTGTTTGGTTATATAAAGTCTTAAAAATATAGTACATACATGGTTATGTGGGGAATGGTATTCTTTATATATTTATTTTAAAATTAGATATTAGGAGGCTTGGATAAGTGCATAATAAATTATTTACAGTTTTACAGGTTTCTTAATATTTGAAGGCTTCTATGCAATGTTCTGGTTGTTATATGGAATCTTCTGATTGTAGTTGTTGCCCTTCTTCGTAGTGGTAAGGTATTTCAGCCTGGGTAAATAGACGGAAACGGAGGCGGCTGATATTGTAATTCCATAAAGTATGATTTGTCGTAATCCAAATCTGGTTCCTGTTGTGAGTTCTGACCTTTTGAGGAGGGCGGCCATTTTTTATTTAGCTCCCGGGGGTCATTAACCCTTAAAAAGCGGCTCACCACATAAGTCGTTTTTAATAAAGCTGGACTATGTGGCGGTGCTCGACATAGGTCGAGTGGCAATTTCAGCACGTAATGTTGCTGAGAGAGAGAGACAAGTGGTGGCAGGAGACTAGCGAGCGTATGACTGCTCCAGACCACCGCGGCGAACCTACTGACACGAATCTCAGCTCCCTCCTCCCTCTCTCACTCGCTACATACTGAATTATATGGGGAAAGTACCGAATTACATGCTTTTTGCACTCGCGTTGCACGGTTATTGCAAGAAAACTATCCATCATACAAGGATCGTTATGGTGTCATTCGAAAGCTCTGTTTATGCCCTTTCAGGGATAGATACTTGTTTTACGTTCTGGGTCTTATTTAGGCATGAAAATGATCACGTAAACAGCCCTATTTTGGCTAAAAACACCCCGCTGGGCGGTACATATAAATAAACCGCATAGGCCGCTAAAGAAGGGTTAACCCCTTCAGACTCATATGACACAGAGGTTGCCAGATTAGCAATACGAAATAGAGTTCTCTCACTCTTATAATTACCTCTCCAAAATTAGTTTTCTGCCCACAGCTAACTCAAAGACAACTGCAGAGGATGCAGTAACTAAACTAAAGGTTTCTAAATACCACTGATGGTAACAAAGGCTTTAAAGTATCCCTAATCGGCTCAAAATTGCGTCATATGTCGGAGAGGGCTAACGAGGGAGGACGGGCCGTATCCGGATACGTATCTTAAGGGTCCAGGTGAATCTCGTTTTCTACCTGTGTGTTGTAGGGGTGACTGATGCAGGTGATTCTTGGTTTTGAAGGTAGACTTATTCTTTGTTCTTCTCTTGTTTGTTATGGACGCAATCTTACAGGTTGACGTTGGGGGCTCTTCTGTATGTTTGAACGGGTTATTGAAGGTGTTGGGCTCCTCTTCTTTTCACCCTGTCATCTCATCAAGTGTTCAAAATCATCAAAGGCATCTACAATATGAACTGTAATAAATGTTTCACTATCAACCACTCAAATTACATAGGTGAACCGATGCAAAATTATTGGTAAATCTTTTAACTCACACGAGTCTAAGAATTTCTTCTTCAATCGAGTTGTCAACTTGTGGAATGGGCTTCCCCGAGATGTCATAGACTGCAGCACCGTTGATTCTTTTAACCCTTAATTAGCGGCGAGCAACATAAGTCGAGTTAAATAAAGCTGGACTATGTGGCGGCGCTCGACATAGGTCGAGTGGCAATTTCAGCACGTAATGTGGCTGAGAGAGAGAGACAAGTGGTGGCAGGAGACTAGCGAGCGTATGACTGCTCCAGACCACCGCGGCGAACCTACTGACACAAATCTCAGCTCCCTCCTCCCTCTCTCACTCGCTACATACTCAATTATGTACCGAAAGTACCGAATTACCTGCTTTTTGCACTCGCGTTGCACGGTTATTGCAAGAAAACTATCCATCATACAAGGATCGTTATGGTGTCATTCGAAAGCTCTGTTTATGCCCTTTCAGGGATAGGTACTTGTTTTACGTTCTGGGTCTTATTTAGGCATGAAAATGATCACGTAAACAGCCCTATTTTGGCTAAAAACACCCCGCTGTGCGGTACATATAAATAAACCGCATAGGCCGCTCGTAAGGTGTTAAACTTCGCCTAGACATACACTTTGCCTTAAATCCACAACTGACTGCATTTGTAAATTAATAAAGTATTTTATTTCCCTCTATTATATTAAAAACAACTGCCCCTACTAACATGTCCTAACCCTGCAACAGAAATTTTTCCCAGGACAGTCTTCCCTTTCCATTTTCCCTTACCCACTCTAAACTACTGTTTCGACACTTGACCATCAGTGTTTTGGAGGGCAAGCAGCCTTGAGGGCTTGCTGGAACTGTTGTTGCTTGATTTCATTTGTACTCCTTTATATATATCCTAGTTTCAAAGTCAAAGGCAGATGTTGTGCATATGTGCACAACAAACTCACTTGCTCTCGTGTTCCCAATTTCGACTCCTCTGAATTCTCAACTTTAAGGCTCAAACTTTCCTGTCATTCTCTTACTAAATAATTCTGTGCTGTCTATCTTTCCCCTAACTCTACCAACTTTCCCAAATTCTTTGACTATCTAAACTCTACAGTGGAACACATTCTATCCATTTCTCCTTTCTCAGAAATTTCCATCTTAGGTGATTTCAACGTTCACCACTTCCAATGGCTCTCCTCTCACCCTACTGACCAACCTGGTGAACAAGCCTACATCTTTTCTATCCTAAATGACCTAGAGCAGTTAGTTCAGCAACCCAACCGTATCCCGGATCGCCTCGGAGATCGGCCCAACATTCTTGACTTGTTTCTAACTTCAAACCCTTCTTCTTATACTGTCGATCTTTTCTCTCCTTTGGGCTCCTCCGACCATAAACTTATCTCTGTCACCTGTCCTATTTCTCCAGTACGGCCACCCAATCCTCCTAGCCGGCGGCGCTTGTGGCACTTTGGCGCTGCCAACTAGGAGGCTCTCCTGCAGTACTTCTTTGATTTCCCATGGAATGATTTCTGCTTCCAAGGCCGGGGACCCTCGGAGAGTGCTGAACGCATACCGAGGTTATCCTATCGGGCATGGAACCAAACATTCCATTCTCTTTCTTGCAAACTAATGCTAAAAAATCTTGGTATACTCACGCCTGTTCTACTGCTGTCCGCAATAAGGAGGAAGCATTCAAACGGTACCTACGCCTTAAAACTCAAGACTGTCATTCTTCCTATGATTCTGCCCGGAATCAAGCCAAATCTGTTCTTCGACTTGCCAAACACTCTTTCATCAATAATAAATTCACTGAACTATCCAACTTTAGATCTTCCTAAGCTTTCTGGCATCTAGCCAAAAACCTCTCCAATAATTTTTCTTCCTCGTCTTTCCCTCCCCTTTCCCACTCTGATGGCACAACTATCACTTCTTCCTCTGACAAAGCTAAACTCTTCACTCAAACTTTTGCTAGAAACTCCACCTTGGATGATTCCGGTGCTATTCCTCCCTCTCCACCCTCCTCTGTCTTACTTATGCCTAATATCCTAATCTCTTCTAAAGATGTACTTTCTACCCTCTCTGGGCTTAATACTAAGAAGGCGTACGGTCCGGACGGTGTTCCTCCTGTCGTTCTCAAAAACTGTGCTTCCGTGCTGACTCCCTGCCTAGGCAAACTCTTTCATCTCTGTCTATCCTCTAAAGTCTTCCCTTCATGCTGGAAGTTTGCTCTCATTCAACCTGTCCCAAAGAAGGGTGACCGCTCTCAACCCTCCAACTATCGTCCAATTGCTCTCATCTCTTGTATTTCTAAAGTTTTTGAAACTATTCTTGCTTCCAAATTTCTTAAGCATTTCACTTCTCACAATCTGCTCTCAGATCACCAGTATGGCTTCCTTAAAGGTTGTTGCACACTGACACGAAAGGCCCTCCAGGCGAGTTCCCAACTCGAAATTTCAGCCTGATACGGCGAATCGGCAACATAATCGTGGATATCGGGAATTAGCCGTGGGTGACTCTCACGATCCAAGCGACATATCGGGGGTCGATACGAGATTTTGAGCAGTTCAAAAGTTCGTGGGAATCCCCCGGCAACTGTAACAAATCGCCTGAGTCTAGTCTCCATCACGAACTCGCTGTATCACAATCGTGTGGTCCGTATCAAAGACGTATGGTCCGTATCAAAGCGTATGGCCCGTATCAACGTTGTCTGGTGCGTAGCCTGCCATGCGGACCGAATGTAGGAAAAAAAGGCACCGGAAATAAGGGCACTGGGGAAAAAATGGCATATTCTTCGGGGTAGGAAAAAATGGCATATTATGAAAATCTATCCTAATGTTTAATTAGGCAACGTTATTGTCCTAAATGATCCATTATTATTCCTAAATGATTTATTATTCAAGAATTATATAATTTTAATATATTTGTTACAGTTATTGTACTTCTATATTTTGCTTTAATTACACTATATTTCTATTTAACCTAACCTGACTTAATGTGAGACCTCATTTGGACTATGCTGTTCAGTTTTGGTGTCCTTATTATAGAATTGATATTGACTCTGTGGGCAGTCCAACGAAGAATGACGCATATGATCCTCATTGTTATAAATTTATCATAAGAGGAGAGGCTGATAACCCTTGGCTTGCATTCATTAGAAAGACGAAGATGTATAGGAGATATGATAAAGGTGTTTAAATGGATGAAAGGTATCAATAAGGGAGATAGATATAAGGTATAAGGCTTAATAACGGCGGGTTGTTCAAATGGCTTCAAATTGGATAAGTTTTGCTTTAGAAAAGACATAGGTAAGCAATGGTTTGGGAACAGAGTTGTGGAAGTGAGTGGTTAGCTCAGGAACGGTTGAACATTTTAAGTGCAAAGTTAATAGTCATATGAATGATATGGGTTGGGTGTGAATGGGATCTGCCTCGTGTGGGCCGGTCGGCCTTATGCATAATTCCGGTTTCTTAAGTTCTAACCTAACCTAACCTAACCTAACCTAACCTAACCTAATCTATGGTGAGTACACTACCAGATATATATAATTACATTATGCAATATTGCATATTGCATCGAAACACATTTTATTGATCTATTACCTTTTAATACAGCATTTTGTTTTATGTACCATTTTTTCCTAGCCAGTAATTTGTGACATTTTTTCCAGTGCCTTTTATTCCTGTGCCTATTTTTCCTGTGCCGTTTTTTCCGGTGCCTTTTTTTCCGAGTACCGTACAGTGCGGACCGTATCTCTTCCGTGCGGAAAACTGGCAACGGTCGAGTTGGCAACCGCGCGTCTAGCCTTAATCCGGTTGCACGTCTCACGGCGTCGATACGATTCTTCTGAGTTGTATCGCAGTCTTTTGGGTCGTATCTTTTCCGTGGACTAGTCTTGTACCCTTCGCACGACTTTTCCTATCTTCTTCGTAGCAATCGTTTTTCCACCGTATCGGCATTGCTAGAGTCTTATCACTTCGTGCGGAAGAGATACGGTAGAGATACGACTCTAACGATGCCAGCCATTTTCGCCGCGATCTCTAGTAAATTCGGCAAGACACAGGATTTGTATGTGTCGTGGGTGTTTGTGCCAGTCTTGAAGGGGCTGTCGTGTCAGTGTGCAACGACCTTTAGGGTCGCTCTACTGGTGATCTTCTTTCATATCTTACTAGCTCTTGGTCATCCTCCTTTTGGGACTTCGGTGAGTCTTTTTCTATTGCACTAGACATATCGAAAGCCTTTGATAGAGTCTGGCACAAATCTTTAATTTCTAAACTACCCTCCTTCGGTTTCTATCCCTCCATTTGTGCCTTTGTCTCTAATTTCCTTTCCGGCCGTTCCATAGCTGCGGTTGTGGACAGCCATCGCTCACTTCCTCACCCTATAAACTCCGGTGTTCCTCAGGGCTCTGTCTTATCTCCTATTCTCTTTCTAATTCTTATAAATGATCTTCTCAACTGTACCTCAAATCCCATCCATTCATACGCAGACGACTCAACTTTACACTACTCCATTAGTTTTTCAGAACGCCCCAGCCAGCAATACCTCAACGACAAATGTAATGAAGCCATAGAACACTTAAATTCTGATCTAAATACTATCTCCAATTGGGGCAGAGAAAACCTTGTTACCTTTAATGCTTCCAAAACCCAATTTCTCCATCAATCTACCTGTCCGGAACTCCCAGCGGACTATCCCTTATTCTTCAACAATACAAAAATCAATCCTTCATCTTCTCTCAATATTCTTCGTGTCTCTTTTTCGTCTGCTCTCATTTGGAAGGACCATATTACCAGTCTTGCTAAGGCAGCCTCCCAGAAGCTGGGTGTGCTCAACCGCCTTAGGGGGTTCTTTACCCCTGCACACCTTCTTGCTCTGTACAGGGGCAAAGTGCGTCCTTGTATTGAGTATTGTTCACATGTGTGGGGAGGTTCCTCTCACACCTCTCTCTTAGACAAAGTTGAAAGGAAGGCCTTTCGTATCATTAACTCCCATCCACTCACCAACTCTCGGCAATCCCTCTCTCTTTGCCGCAATGTTGCATCTCTCTCACTACTGCAATAATCAGTGTTCCTCAGAGCTCTCCCAGCGTATACAACCTCCTCTTCGTAGAGCATGCAGCACCCGTCTTGCAACACAATCCCACCCCTACTCTCTTCAAATCTTCTACCCAAGAGTGAAACGTTACTCTGTCTTTCTTCTATTCAACAGCTGAGCTCTGGAAGTCTCTCCCATAATCAGTCTTTCCCTCATCCTATGACTTAAATTGCTTCAAACTCTGTGTGTCCAGGCATTTTGGCTTGAACGTCCCTTGATTTTAGCCCTTTCACTCTTTCAAATCTGGGGGAGGCAATCGCCACAGGCAGTTCTGCCTTTTGTCTCCCTCACTCACATAGAACAAAAATAATATATATATATATATACCTGTATATATACTGTATATATATATATATATATATATATATATATATATATATATATATATATATGTATATATATATATATATATATATATATATATATATGTACATATATAGTATACAGTATACGTAGTCGAGGTGATAATTTCACCATGCGTAAAGAGACAAGCAGTAGATAAGTGTTAAAATGTATAGTCTGTGTGTTCCAGACCTTCCTGAGATTCAAAAAGCAATTGTCATGACTCGTTATAACGAATAAATGACCGTCCACTCACCAACTCTCTGCAATCCCTCTCTCTTTGCCGCAATGTTGCATCTCTTTCGCTACTGCAATATTCAGTGTTCCTCAGAGCTTTCCCAGTGTATACCACCTCCTTTACGTAGGGCACGTGGTACCCGTCTTGCAACACAATCCCGCTCCTACTCTGTGCAACTCTCCAACCCAAGAGTGAAACGTTACTCTCAAACTTTCTTCTATTCAACAGCTGAGCTCTGGAACTCTCTCCCAGAATCAGTCTTTCCCTCTTCCTATGACTTAAATTGCTTCAAACTCCGTGTGTCCAGGCATTTTGGCTCTAACGTCCCTTGAATTTGGCCCTGTCACTCTTTCAACTATGAGGGAGGCACTCACTATAGGCAGTTCTGCCTTTTGCCTCCCTCACTCACATAGAAAAAAATATATATATATATTATATTATATATATACTTCTAAACTCCATCCTTCCACCTCTCTCTCGGTTTCCCTCTCCCTCTTTGTCCTTCCACCTCATTCTCGTACACTCTCTTCGTCATACTCTCACTTCAAATACGTTCCACATGGCCGAACTATCTTAAGGTGTTCCTTTTCAAACTTTCCAGCACATCTACATCCACACCACACCGCTCTCGTACTTCCTTATTCATCTGTCTATCCCTCCATGTAACTTCTCATGCACTTCTCAAGTAGCTCATTTCCACCCCTCTCACTCTTGGTTTGTGTCTCTCCAATAACCTCCATGCTTCACTCCCTTATGTCAATGTTGGGATTACCACACTATCATGCAAGGACTTCTTTACTTCCATGCTACCCTCCCTATTTCTTGTTACTGCTTTCAACGTTCCTACAACCCTCTTCCCCTGTTGCACCCTCTCCCACACTTCCTCATCCATACTCCCATCTTTACTCAACACACTGCCCAATTACTTAAATGGGCTGATATTCTCCATACCCTGACCATTCAACCTCCCCTCCCACTCTGTGCCTGCACCTCTTTAAAACACCATAACCTAACTCTTCCCCGCATTTACCTTCAGATTCCATTTTTCACACACTGTTCCAATTGTTTTTACTAGACCCTGCAACTCCCATTCACTATCACTCATCAGAACTATATCATCGGTAAATAGCAGTACAGGCAACTTCCACTTGTTTTCCTTCTCTTATCAACGGTACACCAACATTCACTGTTTTTCCTTGTATTTCTTTCATGACTCCATCCATATATATATTATATATATATATATATATATATATATATATTGAACAACCATGGGGACATTACACAACCTTGCTTTATCCTAACATTCAGATCAAAGAACTCGCTCTCTTCATTCTCCACACCTACTGGCGCACTTGCACCCTCATACATGCTCTTCACTGCTTTCAGGAACTTGCCAGCTACTCCGTATATTCTCATTGCTTTCCATAGACCTTCTTTATGTTGGTGATGAATTCAGTAACAGTGACCATCGTACGATAACTTTCACTTTAAACTTTACTAGTAACGAACCAAATAGTAGCATCGAAATAGTCCCTAATTTCAAGAAAGCAAACTTTCATAAACTTAGAGCTATGATTAAAGAAACTGACTGGAGCTTTTTAATTAACAATAACGACATAAATACATCTTGGAAGTTATTCGAAACCACTTACCTAAAAGCAGTGCAAGACTGCATACCATCGAAAATACGGCGTCCAGGCCATAATAATAAGCCCAAATGGTGGAATAAAGATATTTCAAACTGCCTGCTTGCTAAAAAATTTGCTAATGATAGATTAAAATCCTCACAAATGACGAAGAACGGGTGAAATTTGTAGAGCTACGACGCAAAGCCAAAAAGTTAATTAAGCAAAGTAAAAAGACCCTAGAGTTACATATTGTGAATCAAAGTAAAACAAACCCGAAAGAATTCTATAGTTATATCAGAAACAAAAAAGTAGTTACTTCAACTGTTGGACCGTTAGTCGATGAAAATGGAGAATACACCAAATACGAAGTACAAATGAGTAATGCCCTCAATACCTTCTTTGCATCAGTTTTTTACAATAGAAGACCTCAGTGATATCCCTACACCATCGCCGATTCAGATTGATAATTCAGATGTTCTAAGCAATATCACTGTTACAGAGAGAGAAGTATTGAATTGTTTAGATAAACTCAAGGTAAATAAAATGCCTGGACCTGATACAATCTCGCCTAGAGTTCTAAAGGAAGCTAAGGATGAGCTCTCCAAACCACTGACATTACTATTCAATAAATCCTTGCAGTCTGGAACTATGCCTGATCAGTGGAAGATAGCCAACGTAACACCGATATTAAAAAAAGACAGCAAATCCCTACCCAGTAACTATCGTCCAATTAGCTTAACGTCAGTTGTATGTAAAATGCTAGAAACGGTCATAAGAGACAGACTCGTAAATCACTTAGAGGAAAATATCATACTTAAAGATACTCAACACGGCTTTCGTAAAAAAAACGTTCCTGTTTAACAAACCTCTTAGACTTCTTCCACGATATCCTCAACCTCTACGATGAGAGTAAAGCTGTAGATATTATATACCTTGATTATCAAAACGCCTTTTGACAAAGTTCCCCACAAACGTTTAATGCTAAAACTAAAACCGCATGGAATACAAGACGGTGTGTTGAAATGGATAGAAAATTGGCTCAGCGACAGAAAGCAAAGAGTAGTCATAAATGGTACGGCATCTAAATGGACCAATGTAAGTAGAGGGGTACCCCAGGGATCGGTACTAGGACCAATTATCTTTCTAATTTACATCAACGACATAGATGAGGGTCTCACCTGTACAATCTCAAAATTTGCTGACGATACAAAAATTGCAAATAGCGTACTCTCAAAAGAACAAGTTGACGATATGCAACACAATCTAGATAAATTGTCACATTGGGCCCAAATTTGGCAAATGAGTTTCAATGCGGATAAATGTAAAGTACTACATATCGGATACCTAAATGAGAAAGCAAACTATTCGATGCATGGTACTCAGCTTAAGAATGTAAACAGAGAAACCGATCTGGGAGTACCAATATCGAGTAACCTAAAACCGAGTCAACAATGTTCAGAAGTTGTTAAGAAGGCAAACAAAATAATTGGCTTTATAGGCAGGTCATTTGAGCATAAATCCAAAGACGTTATCCTAACCCTTTACAATTCCTTAGTCAGCCCTCTTCTGGAATACTGCGTTCAATGCTGGTGCCCTTATTACCAAAAAGACATAAACAAGCTAGAACGAGTTCAACGTAGAGTTACCAAAATGATACCTAGCCTAAAGAACAAACCATACGAAGAGCGTCTTAGAGAATTAAATCTATTTCCTTTAACCCAGCGCAGATTAAGAGGTGACTTAATTCAAGTGTTCAAAATCATCAAAGGCATCGACAATATGAACTGTAGTAAGTACTTCATTATCGACCAATCTAATTACACGCGGGGAAACGGTTGCAAAATTATTGGTAAATCTTTTAACTCACACGAATCTAAGAATTTCTTCTTCAATCGAGTTGTCAACTTGTGGCTTCCCCGAGACGTTATAGACTGCAGCACCGTTGATTCATTTAAACTCTGCATAGACAAATATCTCGCATCAAACCCGCGACTGACTGCGTTTGTAAATGCATAACTTTATTTTATCCTCCCCTCAGTTACTAACCCCTATGTCCCCTACTAACTTCCTAGTCCTGCCACGGACATTAGTTCCAGGGCAAGTAGTTCCCTTTCCAATGTTCCCTTACCCACTCTAAACCACTGTTTGGACACTTGATCCTCAGTGTTTTGGAGGACAAGCAGCCTAGAAGGGTCACTAGACCTGTTGTTGCTTGATTTCCTTTGTACTCCTTTGTACTCTATCAACTCTGTCATAGGCCTTCTCCAAGTCTATAAAGGCAGCATACACCTATTGTCTCTTCTCCAGATATTTATCCACAACATATTTCAAGGGAAAAATCTGGTCTACACATCCTCTTCCTCTCCAAAACCCGCCCTGCTCGTCACCTACCCATTTCTCCGTTCTTGCTCTCACTCTCACCCTACTGTACACCTTCCCTACTACATGTATAAGACATATTCCTCGGTGGTTACCACACACTCCTCTTTCCCCTTTACCCTTATATAGGGGGACTATTATGCCTGTCTTCCAGTCATCAGGTGCACTCCCCTTCTTCCATGCTAGTTTGCACATTTTCCATACCCATTCGATCACTACCTCACCACCATACCTTAGCATTTCCAAACACACTCCATCTATTCCTGGTGCTCTCCCCAACTTCACTCTTTTCATGGCTTCACACACTTCTGACCTCCTGATCCCCACCTCCTCCTCCACTACTTCTTTTCTTCTGCCTCCCATACCCTATCCAACTATGTTTGCTGGCACTTCATTCCTTACAATCAGCAATTCGTTGAAGTACTCCCTCCGTCTTTTGACTCTCTCTTGCTTCTCGGCTAGCACTCGCCATTCTTATCTTTCACACCCTTAATGTTTCCCTTGCTACTCTCCCTAACTTTCTTGAATTCTTTCCAGAACAGTTTCTTACACTCCCTCCATTTTACACTCAGATTCCTTCCAAATTCCTCATCTACTCTTCTCTTACTTTCCTTTACTACTCTCTTCACCACTCTCTTTTTTTCCAAGTACCTCGCTCTTTTCTGTCTCTCCAAATCTTCATTCCCTCTACTACCCAACCAATCTATATACGCTTTCTTCTTGTCTTCCACAGCTATTTTTACCTCTTCTGTCCACCATGCTCTCCCATCCCTCCCATGTCACTCCCATCCCTCTTCTCCTTACTCCACACACCTCCTCACATGCTGTACAGATTTCTTCCTTAAACACTTTGCTCACCTCTACACCTTCCAGGTCAAACCTACCTAGTCGTCTTTCTACTTCTCTCCTGACCTCTTCCTAGATTTCCTCCTCCTGCAACCTTCCTCGCTATTCCACCTGCCTCTCGCCTCCCTCCAGCTTCCCTCACCCACTTCTTTTGTATCCTAATTTTAACTAGTATATAATGGTCAGACAGACCCCCTCCAATACCCCTATACACCCTAGCATCCAGCACAGATGTCTTCATTCGTTTATCCACACATACTGTATATATAATCAATGAATGCCTTTCGTTCCACAACTGTCTTATCCTTCTTCCTTCACACCACTTTCCATGTGTACCTGTGTATCATTTTATGTTGGAAGAAGGTGTTGGCTATCCACAGCCTCCTCCCCGCACATACTGTATCTCTACAAGTGCACTACCATTCCCATTCACCTCTGACAGTACACCCTACCCTCCCATCAACTTTCTTATTACCCACCTTCCCATTCATATCCCCAATCAGAAATATTATTTCGCTCTTGCCAAACTTATCCAGGCACGCCTCCACATTCACCAGGAACTCTTCTTTCTCTCTTATAGTTTTATCTTCTGTCGGAGCATACACAACCACCCATGTTTGTATTCCTACTTTCATTCTCACCCCCGTAATCCTTGAACCAACAGACCAATAGTCTCTTACACGCTCCTATTTGTTACTTACAAACAAATATGCACCTTCTTTCGCTGCTTCCTCACCTTCTCCAGCACACACACCCATTCCACACTTCCATTCTCTCACGTTTGTACCCCTCTATTTGGTCTCAGTCATTCCACATACATCCAGCCTGGCATTCACTAACATTTCAAAGACCACTCTCTCTCTTGTGTCTTCATTCAAGCCTCAGTAAGTATGTTTCACAGGTGGGGGTCTCAAGCTCACCGACCCAACCTCTTTAGCAACCTTTTATGACACACAGGAGGCACGTGGGGAATATTCTATTCCCTTACCACCGGGGCCCTCTCTCCTACTTATGCCTAATATCCTAATCTCTTCTAAAGATGTACTTTCTACCCTCTCTGGGCTAAATACTAAGAAGGCGTGCGGTCCGGATGGTGTTCCCTCTGTTGTACTAAAAAAACTGTGCTTCCGTGCTGACCCCCTGCCTAGGCAAACTCTGTCGTCTCTGTCTCTTCTCTAACGTCTTCCCTTCTTGCTGGAAGTTTGCTCTCATTCAACCTGTCCCAAAGAACGGTGACCGCTCTCAACCCTCCAACTATCGTCCAATTGTACTCATCTCTTGTATCTCTAATGTTTTTGAAACTATTCTTACTTCCAAATTTCTTATGCATTTCTTTTCTCATAAACTACTCTCGGATCCCCAGTATGGTTTCCTTAAGGGTCGCTCTACTGGTGGTATTCTTTTATATCTTACTATCTCTTGTTCATCCTCCTTCCGGGACTTCGGTGAGACCTTTTCTATTGTGCTAGACCAGGGGTTCCCAAAGTGGTCGATATCGACCATCCAAGGGGTCAATGAATCGCCAGGGGTCGAAAGGGGGTCGATAAATGGCCAGGGGGTCTATGAATGGCTAGGTGAGGAACGTTTCAGAAGATGTAGACCCATCTCTATGTGAAAAGCTAAAAAGGTGTAAGAATGCTCTGTTCTATTTGGCAGACCTATATTCAAAGCTTAATGAGGTAATAATAATAATAATAATCTTCTGGTTACTTATATAGCGCCCGTCTCTCCTCCTTCGAGGATTCGCAAGCGCTTGGCTTTCTTTAGTCTACCAGAGACCATTACCCATCCCCCTTGCTCATGGGGAGATGGTAACCGCCGGCTGTATCCCAGAAAAACTTTTCAATCTGAGCGGGGATTGAACGCGAGACCTTCAAGGTGGGAATCAGGCACGCTATCAACTGAGCCAGCCGGACGGCTGGTACAGAAACGTATGCAGGGTAAAGATGTTACCATTATTCAGGCCAGGACAATTATACTGGGCTTCCAAGGCAAACTAGGCTTGTTTAAAGCGTCAATGGCACATAGAGATTTTCAGTACTTTTCGAACTTACGACAGTTGGGAGAAAGTGAAAGCATTTCAGATGGTGACATACAAACATACATAGCACACCTGGACAAATTGATTGAAGACTTTTAAGTGCGCTTTGAAGACCTGGAGAAAATGCAAGTGCCTGAATGGATTCTTACACCTTTTGACTTGGAAATACAAAATGCAGACATTGACTCTACTACTACTAATATTAAGGTACTACTATAATTCCACATATTTATTTTTATCATAATATGCATGTAATACGTTTCTTTTTTCATAACATATTATATTATTCTTATTTTCAAATGTTTGGGGGTCGATGAATAATTTGAAACTTCATTAAGGGGTCAATGAGCTGAAAAGTTTGGGAATCCCTGTGCTAGACATATCGAAAGCCTTCGATAGAGTCTGGCACAAATCTCAAATTTCCAAACTAAACTCCTTCGGTTTCTATCCCTCCATTTGTGCCTTTGTCTCTAATTTCCTTTCCGGCCGTTCCATAGCCGTGGTTGTGGACGGCCATCATTCATTTTGTAATCCTATTAACTCCGGTATACCTCAGGGCTCTGTACTATCTCCAATTATCTTTTATATTTTCATAAATGATCTTCTCAACTTTACTTACAGTCCTATCCATTCATATGCAGAGGACTCCACCTTCAATTAGTTTTCCAGAACGCCCCAGTAAACAATCCTTCAAAGACAAACGTAATGAAGCCATAGAACACTAATATTCAGATCTAACTTTCATTTCCAATTGGGGCAGAGAAAACCTTGTTGGCTTTAGTGCTTCCAAAACCCAATTTCTCCATCAATCTACCCATCTACCCAAAGGATTATCCCATATCTTCAACAATACAAAAATCAACCCTTCATCCTCTCTCAGTATTCACGGTGTCTCTTTTTCTTCTGCTCTCTCTTGAAAGGACCACATTGCTAAGGCAGCCTCCCAGAAGCTGGGTGTGCTCAACCGCCTCAAGGGGTTCTTTACCCCTGCATATCTTCTTGTTTTGTACAGGGGCACAGTGCGTCCATGTATTGAATATTTTTCACACATGTGGAGAGGATCCTCTCACACAGCACTTATAAATAAAGTAGAAAAGAAAGCCTTCCATCTCATTAACTCACGTCCACTTACCAAATCTCTGCAATCTCTCTCTCTTCTTCACAATGTTGCATCTCTCTCACTATTCTACCGCTATTACAATAATCAGTGGTCCTCAGAGCTCTCCCAGTGTATACCACCCCCTCTTCGTAGAGCACGTAGCACCCGTCTTGCAACACAATCCCACCCCTACTCTGTGCAACTCTCCAACCCAAGAGTGAAACGTTATTCACAGTCTTTCTTCTATTCAACACCTGAGCTCTGGAACTATCTCCCAGAATTAATCTGTCCTTCTTCCTATGACTTATATTGCTGCAAGCTCCGTATGTCCAGGCATTTTGGTTCGAACGTCCCTTGATTTTGGCGCCATCACTGTTTCAACTCTGGGGGAGGCACTCGCTACAGGCAGTTCTGCATTTTGTCTCCCTCACTCACATAGAAAAAAACAAATATATACGCATAGGTTCTTAGACTTAATCAAAGGTTACTTATGAGTACAATGATAATAATACAATACTTGCATACAATAAGAATTCAAGGAAATTATGTTGACAAATACTTGAAGTTATGTTCAATATTTGGAGAATACAATAATGTAGCCTGCCCGCATCTTTATGGAAGTACGTTATCTCTATTACCCCGACTCTCGAGATAATATGATCACGAGGAACAATAGTTATTCCATATTTGGAGCTCACTAAGTTATAGTATGTACGTGATGGGTGTTGTTATCAGAGTGGACTCCTACTATTAAATATCTTTAAGTTACATTGGTACCAGAATGTTCAATTGTTAACGAAGGATATTGAATAGGGGATAACAAGGGACACACTGCATTATAAAAATTATACTAGTAACTTTCTTAGTGTTGAAGTTTTTCACTTCGTGTAGGTGATGGGGTCATATGTCTACTTCTCTCATGAGGTATATATAACTGTCAGGTCTCACACCAGAGGCTTTGAAGTCATCAGAGTGTCTTCTCTCCTAAGAGTTGCTCCCGGTCTTCTTGCCAGGTATCACAGCACAGGAAGTAGAGTAGGTAGAGGCGAGTTTCTGCTTCGTTGATGCCGGTATCATCCACAGCGTGTGACCTAAGTGCCTCATGGGTAACACTTGTGTCGATATTACAACCGATTTATAACCAGTACACTTGGCAGAGTCAGTGTTAAACCTGACAGGGGGGCCAGTATCTCACTTGACAAGGCTAGTATCCTATCTAGCTTGGGGGTCAGTCTCACACCTGACAGTGCTAGTCTCAAACTTAGCAAAGCTAGTCTCACACCTAGTAGCCACCAAATACAAGTTTTTTTTGATTTGCTGCTGGTTGCTTGTTTGTTGATCATTAGTGTTTCGTTTTTCTGTGTTGACTTGTTTGAAGGAGTTGAGAGCTAGAAGGGCTCACTCTGGCTTTGCTGTAATTTCGGTGGTGGTCGAAGAGATGATGTTGTGGTGGAGACTAGCGCGGAGGCTATTCCGCGCAGGTAAGGCACTCCTGGCCTCTGTCATGGTGGCTTCTGTGTCCTATTGGCATGGTAGATGGTAGGTGGGTTGACGGTCATCTTTGCTATGTTTATTGTTCGCATACTATATATATATATATATGTACAGTACTGTATATATATATATATATATATATATATATATATATATATATATATATATATATATATATATGTATGTATATATATATTTATATATATATATATATATATATATATATATATATATATATATATATATATATATATATATATATATATATATGCAGAGGTCCTGACAATGCAGAAAAGGGAACAGCCTACCATAGCCAAAATAGCCACAGTAAAGGAGAGCAGAAGAACAAGGAAGAAGATGCAGCAGAAGATGAACAGAGAAGCCACACAGTTCCCCCGAGTTCCCCATGCTCTAATACCTGCAGCAGTAACACAGTCTATCCAGCAAGGAAGGCCTAACCATGCTCTAATCCCTGCAGGAATAGGACAGTCTACCCGGCAAGGAAGGCCTACCCATGCTCTAATCCCTGCAGGAATAGGACAGTCTACCCAGCAAGGAAGGCCTACCCATGCTCTAATCCCTGCAGGAATAGGACAGTCTATCCGGCAAAGGTCACCACATCCGGGACCTATCAGGAGTTCAAGCCCCGACCAATCACGTGGATACCTGTCCAGCCAATGGCAGAACCTGGTATACGTTGAGAGAGCTCTGAGGAACACTGATTATTGTAATAGCGGTAGAATAGCGAGAAAGATGCAACATTGCGGCGAAGAGAGAGAGATCGCAGAGAGTCAGTGAGTGGACGTGATTTAATGAGATGAAAGGCTTTCTTTTCTACTTCGTCAAGAAGTGCTGAGTAAGAGGATCCCCCCCACACATGTGAATAATACACAATGCTTGGACACACTGTGCCTCTGTACAAAGCAAGAAGCTGTGCTGGGGTAAAGAACTCCCGGAGGCGGTTGAGCACACCCAGCTTCTGGGAAACTGTTTTAGTAAGGGTGGTAATATGGTCTTTCCAAGTGAGATCAGAAGAAAAGAAGACACTGAGAATACTGAGAGAAGATGAAGGATTGATTTGTATATTGTTGAAGTATAAGGGAAAGTCCTGTGGGAGTCCTTGACAGGTGGATAAATGTAGAAATTGGGTTTGGGAAGAATTGAAAGCAACAAGATTTGTTCTGACCTAAATGGAAACTGTTGATAGGTCAGCAGATAAGTGTTTTATGGCATCGTCATGTGACCTTTTGAGTGATTGCTTGCTGGGGAGTTCTGAAAACTAGTTAAATAGTGTAAGGTAGAGTCATCAGCATATGAATGGATAGCACTGGAGGTAGTCTACAAGATCATTAATGAATATTAGAAAGAGAATTGGAGATAGGACAAAGCCCTGAGGAACACCGGAGTTGATAGGTTGAGGAAGTAAATGATGGCTGTCCACAGCCGCAGCTATGGAACGGCCATGAAGAAAATTAAAGGGAAAGGCACAGGTAGAGCGATTCAAACCAAAAGAGGGTAGTTAACAAATTTGATTTTTGTGCCAGACTCTATTATCCCTTCTTTGGCGGCGCGCAACTTATGTCGTGTGAAATAAATATGGACTAAGTGGCAGTTCACAACTTATGTCGTGTGCCATTTTCACCACGTAATGTTGCTGAGAGAGAGAGATGAGTGGTGGGAGGAGCGTAGCAAGCGTATGACTGCTCCAGACCACCGCGGCGGACCTACTGACATGAATCCCACCCTCCCCCACCCTCTCGCACTCGCTATACAGGGAATTATGTAGGGAAAGTACCTAATTACATGGTTTTTGCACTCGTGTTGCGCGATCGTTGCAAGAGAACCAGTGGTCGTACAAGGATGGTTGGGGTGTCATTGGAAAGCTCTGTTTATGCCCTTTCAGGGATAGATACTTGTTTTACGCTCTGGGTCTTATTTAGGCATGAAAATGATATATAAATTACCGCCTAGGCCGCTCGTAAGGCGTTAATGGCCTTCGATGTGTCTAGCACAATAGAAAATGTTTAACCGAAATCCTGAAAGGAGGATGACCAAGAGTTAGCAAGATATGAAAGAAGATCACCAGTAGAGCGACCCTTAAGGAAACCATACTGGCGATCTGAGAGTAGATTATAGGAAGAGAGATGTTTAAGAAATGTTATAGTAAGAATAGTTTAAAAAAAAATTTGAAGATGCAAGAAATGAGAGCAATTGGACAATAGTTAGAGGGTTGAGAGCGATCACCCTTCTTTGGGACAAATTGAATGAGAGCAAACTCCCAGCAAGAAGGGAAGACGTTAGAGGAGAGACAGAGACGGAAGAGTTTGCCTAGGCAGGGAGCTTATATTAATGATATCATTAACATAAATAATAAATAACAAAGGGTCAAGTATCAACCCCTGTGGCACTCCGCATTCAATATTGGTAACAGTGGACTCAGCATCGTCATACTGAACACATTGTTGTCTTTTGCTTAGGTCACTTTTTATCCATTTTAAACCAACCCCTCTCATACCATATGTTTCTAGTTTATGTAGTAAGATTTGATGATTCACTGTGTCGAAAGCTTTACTGAAATCCAAAACAAAAATAAACTCCCAAAATGCATTCCCCACTATCAAACGAGTTGCTAATTTGATCAAGTAAATAAATTAGTGCAGAATTTGTGCCATGACGCTCCCTTAAACCAAATTGACATTTATACAACAATTAATGCTTATTGACAAATGACAACAATCGTGTATACATAATCCTTTCAAATATTTTTGAAAAACCCGGTAAGATTAAGATAGGACGATAGTTGGACATATTGGTATCATCTCCACCCTTGTACACTGATAACACTTTTGCTATTTTCTATTGTTCCGGAATCACTTTGAACAAGAGATACATTTATTATATGGGTTAATACATGTATATATGTGGTGTATGTTTTCTTGACGGTATTCATGGTTACATTATCCTATCCTGGAGATTTATTTTTTAGTTGCAAGATTATATCTTTAATTTCTTTACAAGTAGCTCGTTTCAAGAATATTGAGCGTTGATTCCGGTATGTCATATATGACGAATATGTTTTTATTACACCGTACTAGTACTAGACCGTACTAGATCTACTCAAAGTAGCCCACAGTCATTGATTTAACAAAATATTGATTAACACTATTACTTATGATGTTTTTTATTGTTCACGAGTTGTCCATTCACCAAATTTTACTAGTATTTTTGTATTTATGTTTTTTTTATGTTTGTTAATAATTTCTTTGATAATTATAGGGAAAAGGCTCGCAGCGTTATTATAAATAATTTATTAGGGAAAATGCAGTTCTATGGAATCCTTAAAATACACTCACATAGATTCCGTTGTGGGAGAATATTTGTAATAACTTTTGTAACACCCGATTTTGTCGATAAAAACAGAGTCCCGCACGTAAACAAACTCAGTCCCGCAATCTTGAGAACTCCGCCACGGACGTGTTCAATGTTTACAGAAGTTTTCGGAAAGGAGTACACTCGCTACAGTAAAGTTTTTTGTTCTACAAAGATGTCTCTGTATGTCTCTAATATACACATTTGCAACATTACATTGTGCTTTTATTTAATTTTCATAGTTTTCCCGGTATTTGATCAATCCTTTCTGACATTTATCTTTCCCATTTCCCTTGTACTTTTAGTGTTATTACATACAGGGTGTCCATAAAGTCTCTTTACAATTTAAAATATTTATTACAAAAGCAAATGAACAGACAAATATGTGAAAATTATTACAAAATGAGGAGTAGATATTGAAGTTTTTTTTGCCTCATTTAGTACACCTCTACATGGGCACCATTAGTTGCATGAAGCACATCAAGACGTTACTCGATGTCTTGCCATGTTCGCTGTAGCATAGCCTCATCAATGGTCGCAATGGCATCAGTGATCTTTTGCTTTAGGTCAGTGATGTCCCGTATCTCTGTTCGATACACGATATCTTTAACATAACCCCATAGAAAGAAGTCCATGGGAGTTATATCTGGTGAACGAGGTGGCCAGGGAATCGGGCCATCCCTTCCAATCCACCGGTCTGTGAATGTTTGATTTAGGAACTCACGAACACGCAGTCCCCAATGTGGTGGTGCACCATCTTGCTGATAAATGATGGTTGGTTGAAGGTCATCTAGTTGTGGTGCCACATATTCAGTCAAAAGGTCAAGGTAAACATTTGCAGTAATTGTTTTCTCGTTATAAGAAAAATGGACCAATGGACAAATGCAATGTTATTAAAAACTTTGATAACCACCGAGTACATACAACAAATCTGATTAAAATATCTCATCAATTGCCTTGGTAATAAATGTTTAAAATTGTAAAGAGACTTTATGGACACCCTGTACGTATATTTGTTGTTGCGCACGAATCGGCGCCATTCCCTCTCTCAGCTGACATAAACGTCACACAGCCAGCCATATTTGTAAGTGTCATGGCCGCCTGTACCGGTTTCTCCTGTTAGAAATTAGGGGACATATTATGCAGTAAGGAAGCTACATGGGATTTTCTGGTACAACACAATTTGGTCTTGCCATCTGATAAGTGCGATAGGCCTACTGTGGCTGGCAGCCTTATTTGTGATTTTTGTGTTCCATTTTTTTTTAGAAATGATAGTTTTGATGCTATTAGTTATAATTCCACTGTGGGAGAAATCCTATATAACACCATGAATCTTAAGATAACTCCCCCCGATAGTGGAGAGGGCTATGAAGACCAGGGAAAATGTGGGGTTAAAGTAATATAGTAAAATAAGGAAGAATAGGAATGTCTGAAATACCTAAAATCCCACTTTTCCGAAATCCGAGCCAAGTTTTGTCGAAAGTTGGCTCGGATTTTCCATAATTTCAGAGACTCAAAAGTCCACTTTATAAAAATCCGAGCCAAGTTTTGTCCAAAGCCCTTACTCTGATATCTATGGTCATGGTGGCTGTTAGGTTAGGTTAGCTTGTTAGGTTAGGGTAATGATCTCACTTGGCTCGTATTTTCAAACACTAACCTTTTAAGCCTCTCCAAATTTTAAAAATTCCAGCCAAGTTTTTACAAATTTTGGCTCTGATTTTTAAAAAGTGGCCTTTTGTGTCTCTGAAATTATGGAAAATCCGAGCCAACTTTGGTCAAAACCTGGCTCGGATTTTTTAAAACTGACCTTTTGTGTCTCTAAAATTATGGAAAATCCGAGCCAACTTTTGACAAAACTTGGCTCGGATTTTAACAAAGTGGACTTTTTAGGGAATTTATCCAGTTTAACACTGTGTCGAAACCATCGATATATTATTTAGGCAAATGTATTAGTTATGTCATGTACTTCATTGCCATATATGTCCAAACCGTCAGTAATTCATTATAATATACGCCCTAAATAACTAACAAAAAGTCTAAGGATGTAGTATCCGGGTCGTCCTGTTTACATAGGTCGTACGCTCGCGGTTTCACTTTTGTTTTTGGTTTAGTCTGTTTTTGCCCCCTGCTGGCAAGATATATGATGATTACAATAAGTCGTGAAGGGGGGGCAAAGGCCCCCCTCAACTTATTTTTGTATCCCACGGCAGTCTACATTGCCGGAAATGTGATCGCGAGCTAGTTGTTGTTGTTGTTGTTGTTCCCCAAGCTGCCTGGCCGAACAGCCCCAAGGCCCCGAGCAATTTCAAGGCCATAACCGAGTGCCCCCACAGAACCCCCCCTGCCGACCACAATAAAGCCTGGGTGACCGAAGCCACTCCATGGCGGGGAGCTGAGGAGGGTGCGGAAACGCCCGGGAAACCAAAGCCCCACCCAGGGCCCTGTGCCCCTCAGCAATTATGAAGAGAAAGTTGAGGGGCAAGGGAAAAATGTGACGCTTTGGCTTCCAATCTTGGTAGATTGGGAGGTCAATCCACGGAAAAGACGCCGTCACTTGAGATCTAGAAAATATATAAGTTAAAGGAACAGTCAGAGTAAGCTATGGGTATGGCAGAGATCGCTCAGTTCTCACTCTGATAGACCAGCCCATCACCACATGACTAGAACCCAATCCTCTCAGCATCAGCTAGGAAAGGCCCTAGAAAGCCGCCTTTGGCGGGGGGATAGCTCCCCTATTTCAACCCCTTTCGGGGTCGGCCACCCGCGAGCTAGTGAATATGTTTTGTTGCTTTGGTGTCTTAACAATGATGGATAATGTTTGTTTTGCAATTTCCGACGAGGTTCATAAAATAACACACAAAAAAAAAAAAAAAACCCCAAGGACAAAAATAAAAAATACTTGTAAAAATCGTCCCCGGTGTTAAACAGGAGAATTCTCTGAAATTATGGAAATTCCGAGCCAACTTTCGACAAAACTTGGCTCGGATTTCGGAAAAGTGGGATTTTAGGTATTTCAGACATTCCTATTCTTTCTTATTTTACTATATTACTTTAACCCCACATTTTCCCTGATTTTTATAGCCCTCCCACTATCGGGGGGAGTTTTCTTAAGATTCTTGGAAAATGGGGTTATATAGGGTTTCTCCCACAGTGGAATTATAATTAATAGCATCAAAACTACCGTTTCTTAAACAAATTGGAACAACAAAATAAAAAATAAGGCTGCGCGCCTTTTCCCTATAATTATAATTTGTTTTATCAGCGCCCAGGACTTATGCATATTAGGTATGCTTTGCTGGAATATATCATTGTAGTGTTCTCGCTCGGCACTTTATTAGTCTATCTATCTATCTATATGCTCAGGCCCAATCCCCATTTTGGGGGTAGTCGACTCAAGACAGAGCAAGAACAGGGAAAACACAAAAACAACATAAAACAAAAAATAAACACAGATAAAAAACACAAACTCACACACATCCAGGTCACCCAGGAGAAGACCCAAGCACCAGGGTTCCCAAGGTCGCTCCAGCACTCCCCCGGCCCCTGACCACCCGGAGGGGTTCCGATCTCGGCAGGCAGACATGCAGCGGAGCCAAAGCCACAAGCCCTCCCACCACACTTCCAGGCACACCCTTCATATTAATCGTCCCCCCGGGCCAGGCGCCTGATGGACTATTATCTAGTCGAACTTGCGCCCGACCCCTTACTCCAAATGACCATGTGTTCACTCAACTATTCACAAGCATTCTCCATTCACTCCTGTCCACGACCACTTCCCCTGCCTAATCTATAGTCATTCCTCTATCATCCAAAGCCTTTCTTACACAGTCTCTCCATCTCAATGGGGGTCTTCCTGCCCTTCTATCTCCCCTTGTACCTAACTCACATATTCTCTTTGTAAGCCTTTCATCTCCCATTCGTTCAACATGACCATACCAGCTCAGCACCATTCTGTCCACTCTGGCTGACAAATGTTCCTGCTGCCCCACTCTCCTACGTATCTCTTCATTCCTCAATCTGTCTCTACGAGTAACTCCACACATACTCCTCAAGCAGCTCATCTCCATCACATCCAGCCCTCTTTTCTCTTTTTTCTTCAGAGCCCATGTTTCAGCCCCATACATCACTGTTGGCACAACAATTCCTTGATACAGTGCACTTTTTACTTTCACTCCGAGATTTCTCGTCTTCCACATACTTCCCATTGCTCCGAAAACCTTCCTTCCTTCACACACTCTCTGTTTTACCTCCACTTCCATACCTCCACTCCTGCTTATCGTTCCTCCTAGATATTTAAAACACTCTACTTGTTCCAATATTTCCCCATCCAGCCTCACATCTAGATTCACCCTATGCTCTCCCCTATTACACACCATTACTTTACTTTTATTGGCGTTCACCTTCAGTTTCCTCCTTCCACAAACCACACCAAACTCTTTGACTACCCGCTGCAGTTTCTCATCAGAATCCGCCACCAATGCTGTGTCATCAGCGAACAGCAACTGATTCAACTCCCAATCTCTACCATTCTTTCCTACTAAACCCAATCCTCTTCCCATAGTCCTCCTTTTCACCTCCCTCACCACACCATCCATAAACATATTAAACAGCCATGGTGACATTACACAACCCTGTCGCAAACCTACCTTTACCTCAAACCATTCACTCAACTCACCATTTCCTACTCTCACACATGCTCTGCTCCCTTCATAAAACTCTTAACTGCTTCTAACAAATTTCCTCCTATTTCATAAATCCTTAACACCTTCCACATTGCTTCACGGTCCACACGATCATACGCTTTTTCCAAGTCCATAAAAGCCCAAAATATCTCCTTATCCTTCTCTAAATACTTCTTGCATAACTGTCTTACTGCAAACATCTGATCCACGCACCCTCTTCCCCTCCTAAAACCGCACTGTTCTTCTCCTATTGCAACTTCCGTACACTTTATTATCCTCTCTATCAACACCCTGCCATACAGCTTTCCAACCACTGACAATAAACTAATACCTCTATAACTTGAACACTCCTGCCGATCTCCCTTCCCCTTGTACAACGGCACAATACATGCACTCTTCCAGTCTATTGGTACCATTGACACAACAAAGCACACATTGAAAAGTCTCACCAACCAATCTATTATCACATCTCCACCCTTCTTTATACACTCCACAGCAATACCATCCAAACCTTCTTTTTCCCGCTCTCATTTGTTTCACTGCTTCTTTCACCTCATTTTCCTCAATCCTTTCATTCATTCCCTGCCACCTGGGTGGCCTGGGTAACCTATTCCATCCACCTCTGCTTCAATCACTGCTTCTCTTCCATCTCTTGTATTTAACAAAGATTCAAAATACTCGGCATATCTTTTCCTCACTTCAACTGGTTCCACTAGTAATTCTCCATTTTCATCTTTCACTGACTCTTCCCTCTTTTGTCCTCCTTTCCTTACTTTATTTACCTCCTTCCAGAACATCTTCTTTCGTTCTTCAAAATTCTCACTCAGCCTTTGGCCCCACCTTTCGTTTGCATCTTTTTTCGCTTCTCTAATTTTCCGTTTTGCCTCTCTCCTTTTCTCCTTGTACCTCTCCCATACCTCAACACTACCATCCTGTAAAACCCTCTCAAAACACTGTCTCTTCTCCTCAACTGCCTTTCTCACCGTATCATTCCACCACTCGCTTCCCTTCCTGATACCTCTGCCTCCTACTTTCCTTTTGCCGCATACTACCTCTGCACTTGCTTTCACTCCTTCCTTAAACTGTTGCCATTCAACCTCTACTTCTCTCTCTTTCATCTCTCTCACTTCCATCCACTTTTCATTTAGTCTTTCCTTGTACTCCCTCTCTTTTTCACTCTTCTCTAACTCACTAACTTTTATTACCTCTCTTACTTCACGCTTGTCTCTTATTCTCCTGTAACTCTTAACTCTTAGCTTTCCCTCCACCAGGTAATGATCTGACATACCCTCCGCCTCACCTCTCATCACATTCACATCCAGCAGTCTACACAATCTTTCCCTTGTCACCAGCACATAATCCATCAATGCCCTCTCTACAATCTCTCCCCTCACAAGTCTATGCCAGGTGTACTTGTGTATACGCCTTTTTTTGAAGAACATATTACCTACACTCAATCTACACTCTTCACATACATTTTTCAGTCTTTCTCCACTCTCGTTTACACCATCCACACCAAAACTACCGATGACTCCCTCAACAGGCTCATATCCTACCCTGGCATTTAGGTCCCCTAAAACTATAACATTTTCATTGTCATCAAACCCTTGTAGTACTTAATTAGTAAGAACGTTAATACAATAGCAAATAAAGTCACCTTTGTTCTCATTGTGGTGTTTTTGTAACAATTTTGAAGTGAAGCAGACGGAGCGTCGAAAATTGAAATTATGTAATTTTGGATGATTCACAAACGTGATAACAGATACAGTGCAAAAAAAACAAAGATAGTCATATGTTACATTCACACTCATAAACAATTTAGGTTATGTGTTTATCATTAACCCTTATTTAGCGGCGAGCAACATAAGTCGAGTTAAATAAAGCTGGACTATGTGGCGGCGCTCGACATAGGTCGAGTGGCAATTTCAGCACGTAATGTGGCTGAGAGAGAGAGACAAGTGGTGGCAGGAGACTAGCGAGCGTATGACTGCTCCAGACCACCGCGGCGAACCTACTGACACAAATCTCAGCTCCCTCCTCCCTCTCTCACTCGCTATATACTCAATTATGTACTGAAAGTACCGAATTACCTGCTTTTTGCACTCGCGTTGCACGGTTATTGCAAGAAAACTATCCATCATACAAGGATCGTTATGGTGTCATTCGAAAGCTCTGTTTATGCCCTTTCAGGGATAAGTACTTGTTTTACGTTCTGGGTCTTATTTAGGCATGAAAATGATCACGTAAACAGCCCTATTTTGGCTAAAAACACCCCGCTGTGCGGTACACATAAATAAACCGCATAGGCCGCTCGTAAGGTGTTAATGAAGTTGAACGATGTAGTGAAGATACGATTAACCCGGCAAGCGCGATAGGCCTCACGGAAGGCTTCCTATAGGGAACGCGATAGGCCTCACGGAAGCAGGACCATAAAAAAAGCCTTCCAAAAAAAAAAGGGCCTATCAAAACAAAGGATTTTGTCTCTAGGTGAGATAATTCCCCTCTAGTACTCATCCATGTGTTTCTCACCCCTCCCCCTCCCCTCCTTCCCCACCTTATTCCCCCTCCCCCCCCTCCTCAATTATCACCTATTTATCCACTTATTATCATCATTTATCGGTTATTTTTCTCTCCCGCGATAATGTAGCACAAGTGGGTTGCATAAAAGATCGTTATGCAACACCCAGACACCGGCACACACCGCCCCGCTCGTCTCAGTTGACTCCCAGACAGCGAGAGGGGAGGGCTGCCTGTGTCTCTCTCTCGCCTGAGATTATGACCGGGTGGCCAATATCTTCGTTTTTCACCACCCAAATGCTTTTCCCACTTATTTTAGCACTCTTGAAGGTTCATATATACATCATATATGTAAAATAAAAGCATACCGAAAACAAATAATGGTTTATATTGTAAATATAACGAATTCTGTCAGAATCCAGGGCTAGAAATGCACAAATAACTACCCTAGCACCTAGGTCTATATCGCGCTTGTCAGGTTAATAAGAACAGAAACTGTTGATTGATTGCATTCATTTTGCAAATGGATGAATGCGCAAACACGAATCAAGAGATTTGTTAAAATAATTGAGTAAATACAAGGCAAACTTAGAAGCAGTGACGTATTTGCACTGAACTAACCTTGGGTGAGTTCTCTCAGCTCACTTTCATTCCTGTGGAGGATAATATGGTCCAAAAATATCTCTTACCACACCAATAAAAATAGAAAATAAATAAAAATAAAGTATTAGATAGCCTACCTTATGGCATGGACTATATGAGCAGATGAGGGTTGTTTAGTAGCCTAGTCTTACCCACGATAGCCTATCTCTCAGATACCCTAACTAAACATTGTATAAATAGCCATATATATCAATGACTTAGCTATAACTAGGGTCCTGACGTAGTTTCAGAGGATTCCGGCTTCGGTAGATAAGGGTTAAAGGTCAGGGACTCCGGGCCGGGCGCGGGGAGTGTGTTGGGAGGTCACGATAACGTCCTGACAGTTCAAAAGTTCAATGGCGTCTGGTCGGAACCTCAATTTCCGACTCTTAAATAAATTATATACTAATTTGTTACCAAGGGTTCATTCCCTCTTCACTTAATCATATAAATGAAAAATAAGCGTTTAATTATATAAATACTAATATAAATATCGTTTCACAACGATTTAGTAAACATAATATCCAAGGGTTGAGGTTACCACTACAAAATGTGGATATCGTCTGCGATCGCGGGAGTTTCAAAACTGATCCCTACTTACAGTACCTCTTAAGTTTTAATCCTACAAGGTTTTTTGTAAATAAATTAACTTGGACAAGGTAATCTTATACAGTTCTAAATTACTTAATATTAATTATCCTTTACAATATTTACAATCACCAGGTTCTGGTAGGAAATGGTTCACTCTAATGAGGTTACTCTATTGGAAGGCTGTCGCCAACACTACCCAGATACCAGTGTAGTCAATTTATTTCTCACAATTCCTAATTGTTTTAATTATGTTTATCTTATCTTTCAAAAAGATGTTCCCGTCAACTGACCAACTGACCAGTATTGTGTTTCTCTCTTTTAGCTTTCCTAGATATCAAATTAACCCTCTCCTTGTAGTTTATATATCAAAGTCTAGCCATTACTGTACCTAGTTGAACCTTTTCTCTTGGTTGACTATGTAAATCGCACCCACTAACATTTGTTAGGATAGGTTTAATATTGGGTTAGAATAATTTTGTTACTGTGATATTTTTTGATAGCCTATTAAGCGCATTTCAGACACTTGTCATCATATTAATAGGCCTATTACACTCTTGTCAGAGATATTACAAATTCTATTATTTTGTTGTGTTGACCACTGTATACACTAACTACTATTGTTTTTCCAGTTTCTCACTGTAAGCCTCCCATTCACATTTACTTTTGTACTTTCTAGTAAATTTTGTGTCGACTTTTTTACTTTTCATTCCAGGTGTATTATTGACTTGATGTAAAAGTACAATTTTCAGGCTTAAATTGTATTGGAAGTGACGTGAAGTGATTTAAAGTGAGTGAAGTGATTTACAGTGAGTAAAGTGATCTGAAGTGTGTGAAGTGAATAAAGTGTTCTGAAGTGAGACAAGTGATTAGAAGTGACTTAGAGTGAAGTGATTTGAAGTTTTGTTATTGTCACCATGTCTTGCGCCTGCACGAACTGTTCCATCAACCACACTTTTAGACCTTAACTTTGGAAAACCTTCTCCTTGATGACGGAAATAAGTTGGATGATAACTGGGTCTCTTTCAATTTAACATCCATTCCCTCCGTTCGACGTGGGATAGGTAACATCCTTCAATATAGTCATATGAATAACAGTGGAGATAAATATATATCCAAGGAATATTAGTAGTTGCCTGCATTAATTCAAAATTAAACAAAAAGCAGAAACAAATACTATGAAAGTTCAAGAAAAATATATTGAATATGAAAGTGAGATAGGTCAAAGGAAAAACACTGAAGTATAATTAATTGTAAGAGAGAAGAAATGGTTGGGAAACGAACAATGAAACACGATAACGAAGACAACAAATATGTAAATGGAGCTGGGAATGGTTGGAACCGGAAATATTGTTGGAAAGGAATATTGGAGAATTGAAGAGTTTAAAAGCGAGTTGGGGAAAAGGCAGGCCATAAAGATCTGTGAACTGAGTGGTGGAATGAGAGATTGGGAGACCCAAGGAGAAAAGCAGGGACACATTTAGCAATAATTTCCGATAAGGGACAGATATCCACAAGATCTGCTGCTAAAGAGATATTATTATGTTTGTTAGCCGTCCGGCTGGCTCAGTTGATAGCGTCACTGCTTCCCATCTTGCAGTCTCGCTTTCAATCCCAGTTCAGACTGAAAAGTTTTCCTGAGATGTAGCCGGCGGTTACCATCTCCCCATGAGCAAGGGGGATGGTAATGGTCTCTGGCTGATTAAAGAAGTGGCAAGCGCTTGAGAATCCTCGAAGGAGGAGAAACGTGCGCCATATAAGTAACCAGGCGATTATTATTATTATTATTATTATTATTATTATTATTATTTATAGAGATGGAAAACTAAAAAGACAAACATAAAAATAAACAAATCATTAGATGAAACTATATATTTGTTTGTTGCTGTATACTCATGAATAGAAATACACTGTACCATAAAGAGTCAGAACTGCCTGTGACGAGTGCCTCCCCCGAGTTGAAAGAGTGACGGGGCCAAAATCAAGGGACGTTCGAGCCAAAATGCCGGGACACACGAAGTTTGAAGCAATTTAAGCCAAAGGGTGAGGGAAAGAAGGATTCTGGGAGAGAGTTTCAGAGCACAGTTGTTGAATAGAAGACAGATTGAGATTATCGTTTTACTCTTAGGTTGGAGAGTTGCACATATTAGGGGTGGGATTGTGTTGCAAGACAGGTGCTACGTGCTCTATGAAGAGTGGGTGGTATACACTGAGAGAGCTTTGAAGAATACTGATTATTGTAATAGCCGTAGAATAGTGAGAGAGATGCAACATTGCGGCGGAGAGAGAGAGACTGCATAGAATTGGTGAGTGGACGTGAGTAAATGAGAGAGAATGCTTTCTTTTCTACTTTGTCTAGAAGTACTGTGTGGGAGGATCCTCCCCACTTATGTGAACAATACTCAATACATGGAAGCACTGTGCCCCTGTACAGAGCAAGAAACTGCGCTGGGTAAAGAACCCCCGGAGGCGATTGAGCACACCCAGCTTCTTGGAAGCTGTTTTAGCAAGATTGGTAATATGATCTTTCCTAGAGAGATCAATAAGAAAAAGAAACACCGAGATAATTACAAGATAATGAAGGGTTAATTTGTATGTTGTTGAAGAGTAAGTTATAGTTTTCTGGAAGGGGGCGACGAGTAGACAGATGAAGAAATTGAGTTTGGGAAGCATTGAAAGTAACAAGGTTTTATCTGCCCAAATTAGAGATAGTAGAGAAATCAGATGATAGGTGCTTTTTGGCCTCTTGAGTAAATGGGGCTGGAGGTGCAGTTGAGAAGATCGTTAATGAATAATAGGAAGAACATTGGTGACAGGACAGAACCTTAAGGTACATAACAGTTGATAGGTTGAGGAAGTGAACGGTGGCCATCCACAACCGCAGCAATGGAACGGCCGGAAAGGAAATATGAGACAAAGACTCAGATGGAGGGATAGAAACCGTAGGAGGGCAGTTTGGAAATTAGGGATTTGTACCAGACTCTATCGAAGGCCTTCGAAATGCCTAGCGCAACAGAAAAAGTCTCATTAAGTCCCGAATGGAGGATGACCAAGAGTTAGTAAGATATGAAAGAATATCACCAGTAGTGCGGTCCTAAAAGAAGCCATACTGGCGGTCTCAGAGTAGGTTTTGGGAAGATAAATGCTTGGAAAAATTTGAAGTAAGAATAGTTTCAAAAACTTAAGAGATGCAAGAAATGAGAGCAGTTGAACGATAGTTGGAGGGTTGAGAACAGTCACGGCCTTTTTTTTTGCAATGTGATCACTGAGGCACAAGCAGTAAATACAAGTATTTCGCCATTTTATCAATAATGAACCTTCAAAAATTATATATATATATATATATATATATATATATATATATATATATATATATATATATATATATATATATATATACAATATATATAATTGTTTAAGGTTCATTATTGATACATGTATTTGTTGATTTCATTAATTGAGTTTAGGAGTAAAGTCAGTTGGTGGAGGGAACATAATAATGTATATATATATATATATATATAGGGTGTTTCAAAAATATTGTTATATAAGTTTAAAAATGAATATACCTAGCAATAATATACGGTATATACTTTACTATGTGACGGTTTTGGAAATATCTCATGTTTACTGGGATATTACACATTTAAATTTAAATAGGAAAGTCTAGGGGATTATTACAATCAGTAGATTACCATTACATCAATTGCTTTATTTTGTACATGGGCAGCATAAAACCCACATACAACAACTACAAGGGGACATTAGGAACTTTTTTCAATTAATGTTTTGGGCCGGTATTCTTGGTGACCATCTAATATATAATGGTATCTTCTCTGCTACCACAACGACTTACAAGCAATGTGTACACCAGATTTCTTCAGGATGACTTACCCATACTATTTGAAGATGTGCCTCTCAGAGCACTTAGACAAATGTGGTTCATGCATGATGGGTCTCCAGCTCACTTTACACGAGGTACAAGGGATTTCCTCTATGTTATGTAATCTGATAAGTGGATAGGCCGTGGTGGTCCCATCGCCTGGCCACCTACATCACCGGACCTAACTCCACTTGACTTTTATCTTTGGGGACACTTGAAGAGTGTCAGCAACAGTGGCAATGAGTTCAAGAGGCTTGCAGAGAAGTAAAAAACACACCAGGGATATTTGAACATGAACGACAGTCTCTTATACGCTGAGCCAAAGTCTGTATCAGCAAGGGAGGGAGAAACTTCGAGCACCTAATGTAAATACTGTAAAATACATTGATGTTTAACAATTTATGACAAAATAAAGTAATTGAGATGATGGTAATCTACTGATCATGTTCATCCCCTAGACTTTCTTATTTAATCTAAAATGTGGAATATCCTGGTAAATAAGAGATATTTCCAAAACGGTCACATACTAAAGTATATTTAATATTGCTAGGTCCATTAATTTTGAAACACCCAATATATATAGTATATATATATATATATATATATATATATATATATATATATATATATATATATATATATACTGTATATATTCAGTATATAATTATATATGTATAAATTTATATACACATGATGTGTTGAGTTTACAATCGTGTGTATTATTCCTAAAGATGATTAGCTTGAATATGACCATGTTATCTTCACTACATCTAGGAACATAGACAATGCCTCACCTTCACTACTTTAAGTTATTGTTTTCTCTGATTGCTTCAGAAAACAAAAATACGCCTGAACTACATTAAGGAAATCTGTTATATGAAGAGAAGTATCAGGTGTGAAGAGACACACTAAACGTCTCTTAGTGCACAGCCTGGAATGTGGGTCCTCTTTGTTTGAGCTGATTTTGCTACCAGAAACACTATAGACTACCCTCGTAGTCTAATGACCATATCCAATGATATCCAATGACCATAGACACCATAAGTCGTGATAATTCGTCAATCTGATTTATATATAATTGTATGTGAAATACAGAGTGGTGAATATCCGAACTTACAAATTCTATAATTTCAAGTAACACAAAGTTATTACTAGTTTATATGCAGGCAAAACATCAAAGACAAAATTAATGAAGTTGAAATTTGGTGTGTTGAGGGCAACCAAGTTGAGGAGATGGAAAAAAAGTTATTTGTACAACTTCATGGTCGTTCCCAAATTCTATTAACTTCATAACTTGTAGAATCTGTTGGTAGCATGTGAGTCTGGTGAAGTTCAAGCAATATTACAAACGGTTGTTATTTCAAAAGAACGATAAGGGATGGTGATAATGTGGACAAATTGGTCTTTAATCTTGCCAAAGATTATATAATCACCAACCCCCTCCCCCCCTCCTCAATTATCGTCTATTTTTCCTCATATTTCCCCATTTATCTGTTATTTTCAGTGCAAATTTTTCTCACGCGGTTTCGTACACACCAGTGACTCACTTAGAGATCTTATGCAACACCAAGATCTGTCCCGTGGCGCTCAGTGTGTTGCGAGACATTGCAAAAGGAGGATATGTCTCTTTCCCCCTCCCGGCTCAGAATACGACCGGGCGGCGAAATTATACGTTTTTCACCACCCAAATGCTTTTCCCACTGGTTTTATCACTCAAAAAGGTTTATATGTTCATCCAAAGATTACAGTAGATCTGGACTGGACACGAAAGTGGAACTTTGCAGTAAGGGACCCAATATTGGAGAGCGAACCCCCAAGTTCGAACCTCGAAACCGCGAAAATGTGATATTTTCGCGATTTTGAGGTTCGTACTTGGGGGTTCGTTCTCCGATTGTGGGTCCCTTACTGCAAAGTTCCACTTTCGTTTCCAGTCCAGATCTACTGTAGTCTATGGTTCATCATAATATTATAAAGTAAGTAAAATTCACGCACATGAAAAATAAATAATGCTTTATATCGTCAACTAGCAGGGGTACCCGCCGTCGCCCGGGTAATCACCATAATCACCATCACTACTACCACCACTACTACTACCATAATCACCATCATCAATACTACCATAATCACCGGCCTCGACCTCCCTGTGCCTCATTAACCTAACAAGTGCGCGTGGGGGTAATTAAACACCTCTCCCTGTGCGCATGTATTTGAGGTGTTTCCGTCACTAAAATATTCATTGTACCATTAATAGCATTAATACTTATCCATATGTGCCTATTATGGGTTGATTATAAAGGTATTAACCTGAAACAACAATAAAACGAGTGAAAACAGCGTTTGGATGGTCAAAATCGGAGATATAGCCCGCGAGTTGTATAATGTATGGGTGAGGCAAGCTGCTTTCCCGCCAATTTCCCCCAAGGCCACTGAGACACAGTCGATCAATACTCTCTCTCTCTCTCTCTTGCATTCGCTTGCTATCAGTGATGACCACACCCTGCAACCGGCTTTCTAATGTTAGCACGAAAATATACCTCAGAATAAGGGAATAACAGGGAAAATAGGTGATAACTGAAGGAGAGGAGGAAAGTGGGGAAGGAGGGGAGGTAGAGGACTGAGATTTTTCATGGCCCAGGGTGGCCCAGGGGCCAAAAAAAAAAAAATAAAAAAAAAAAAAAATTCGATGTCAAAAGTTTATTTTTTTTTCTCTCTGACTCTTAAGAGTCTCCCCGCAGTCTGCCGGGGGAACTCTTAAGAGTCTCCCCGCAGTTCCCGGGTTAAACGGCGACCTCGATTTCGGCCGCTAAATGACCTCCGATTTTGGATCTGACCTCATCCGTACCCCGATTTTGGGGGGCTGCGAACAACTTTCGTTCCATACACCTTTTCGATCGGAGGCCTCCTTCTGCCCCAAACGGCCCTTATTCCGATTTCGCGCCCATTTTCTCCATCCCTTTCACCCTCTATGACCTGACCCAGGTCAATTGACACCCACATGCAAAGTTTCAGCTCCCCAGGTCCAAAACTGCGGCCGCCTATAAAGAATAGACAGACAGACAACCGTAAATATTATATAGATATAACAAATTATGTCAGAAAATATGGTTAGGATTACACAAATAACTACCCTAGCCATGGGCCCATTTCGCGTCCCTCGGATTAATTAATCTTTGAGTGTCTGGTCTCAAATTGGTGTAAACTATTCTGAGCGGTGAAATTGTGCCAGATTGGGCATGTTTGAACTGGGTCGAATTCTGAGACAGAACGGGGCTAAGTAGTCTAATTGGGCTGAGTGGTCTAATTGGGCTGAGTGGTCTAATTGGGCCGAGTGGTCTAATTGGATTGATTTCTTGGTTTAGGGGTTGATTATGGTTGAGTGGTTAATTTGGATTTAGAGGTTGATTGGGGTTAAGTGGTTGATTTGGGTAAAGTGGTTGATTTGGATTGAGTGGTTGATTAGGGTTGGGTGGTTGCTTTGGGTTGAGTGGTTGATTTGGGTTGAGTGGTTGATTAGGGTTGAGTGATTGATTTGGGTTGAGTGGTTGATTTAAACTGAGTGGTTGACTTGGACTGAGGGGTTGATTTAGGTTTGGTGGTTGAATTGGGTTGAGTGGTTGATTTAGGCTTAGTGGTTGATTTGGCTTGAGTAGTTGATATGACTTGGGTGGATGATTTAGACTGGGAGGTTGATTTGGGTTAAGTGGTTGATTTAGACTGGGTGGTTGATTTGGGTTGAGTGGTTGATTTATATTGAGTGGTTGATATGGGTTGAATGGTTTATTTATACTGAGTGGTAAACTTGTACTGAGGGGTTGAGTGGTTGATTGTTTGATTTGGGTTGATTTGAGTTGGGTGGATGATTTGGACTGGGTGGTTGATATGGGTTGAGTGGTTGATTTGGGCTGACTGGTTTAATGGGGTTGAGTGGTTGATTTGGGTTGAGTGGTTGATTTGGACTGAACGAGAGAGAGTGAGAGTGAGTAGGAAGGAGAGGGAGGGAGGGAAGGACAGAGAGAGAGAGAGAGAGAGAGAGAGTTAATGAATAAGGGTACTTGTGATTTTAAAATGTGGCCGTTTTAGTTGTGGCAATTCTGATTGTGGCTGTTAATGAGTGTGGCCGATTTGGTAATTTAGGAATGTGGCCACTTTGGTTGTGGCCGTTAGAGAGTGTGGCTGTTTAAGAGTGTTATGCCCTGATTTTATGCAGGATTAACAATTGATACAGGTGAGTTCTACTCCACTGGGACTTCCAAATTCATATAAGTACATAAAAATAAAAGAAAGCAGAGGATAATTATATCGCAAAATATGGTTTAATAATACAGCTTTATTTCTCCTTCACTATATATGGGAAATATTCTGAAAAACATGGAACACGAATCACTACCAGTGAATAGTACTTAAGCTTATCACTAACTCCTAGCACAGTCGCGGAGCTAGATGAGGAGCAGGTATTCTGGCCAACTTCACTTTTAATCGAGAAAGCTTTTACACAGGGAGATTATTGAGAGAGAAGTATTTTTAAGGAGTGGTGGTGTACACTATCACTTTCTTCAGGAATGTCAGTGCGGGTCCAGTTCAAGGTCAACTGCCCCTAGTATGTAGGTAGCCGTGTCTCATAGAAAACGTAGAGTCGATGAGGGACTCTGAAATATTTTTGAATAATCTTGCGGATTTTGGTAGAGTCGCTTGTGACGTTAACCACTCCGTTAGAACCGCATGGCTTGTCCTACAGTGACTCGCTAGGATCGGCAGGACAGTGGATGTGGCTACAGTTTGTGTATTGTTGTGTGCTTTATTTCATATGAAAGCTTGTGTCATGGGCAGTCCAGAAAGGCTCTTTGTTTTTACCCATGTCAAGGCTTTATATATTTAATTGTAAAGTATATGTTTTATCCTTAACTAGTAATGATAGGATCAGAGAGAGAGAGAGAGTAGAACAGAGTGAGAGGGGGCGCGTAGTGTTTTGCTATACTCGATGACGTCATAGCTGGCTGGCCTCGTGGGGATTGGTTGAGGGAGTTCTTTACCATGCTTGGTGAAGTAATGTTTTGCTAGCTACTTTGCTAGTGGTTAGAGGACCTGTTACCGCTTTTTTCCCACGCGGCTCGACCTAGTGCTAGTATATATACAGGTCCCTCGCCACTCTCTCCCTCAGATCTGGTTTCTAGAACGCATCCCTCTTATCTCTTTGATATCTGTCCCCCGCTCTGCACCTGAGAATCTTTTCCTCTGCCTATCTCTCTCATTTTCCATATCTTTCACCACCTTTTATTCATATTATACCCCCTCTGGTTAACTCTGCAAAATCAGCTTTATGCTGGCCAGTTGTATTGTGCGTTAAGGTCTGATATAACCCATGTATGTTAGTTGTTAAGATAAGTTGATCACGAAGCATTGGTTGGCATTCATATTGTTTAGTACCGCTTCCTATAATTATTAGTGTTCTGCTGGATTAGATAATGCTAGACTAGGAGTCTGATATTATAAGGTATTGTTTCCTATGAGTGCTGGCTTTAGTTAAAAGCTGCATGACATACCTGAGAACTGGAGTTGATTGAGTAAATTATAGTCTGTGTGCCATTGAGAGTAGAGCATGCACGAATGAGGGATTTTTGCCTATACCATTCTGCACTGTTCTAAGCTCGTTGTTTGTCTTTGAGGTACGCCAGGAGAACACTTAATACTTCGGTATTAAGGCTTCTCAAGAGAGCTACCCTTCCCTATAACGTAATATTTGACGCACAGACTTGAGATTTGCACTAGGCTATGCGGCATGCCATGCACACCAGTATCTCGTATCATTGACTCTAGCTAGACTTTATCAGTCACAGTAGACATTAAGTATATTAAACCAAGTACTCTTATTATGCATACCCATTTATGATTACACAAGCATTTCGCAGCCTAGTTTGATGTATTGAGACACAAACGACTTAGGCTCTTTTTGTTGATAGGAATACTGCATTGTTGTGGCGATCATTATTATTGTTGTAGTGTTTAGGATATTCTTGGCTCCGACGGCATTATATATTCTGCCTTTTTGTGTGCATAGCCTGCATGAGCATTGTTCCGCTGCCTGCCTTTTTTGGGTTCCATTTCCGATACGAGCATCATTATAGCATCTAACATTTAAAGAAGATTCCTTGTTAGTGTTGAAGGACTTTAGTGCACTTTTTTTCATGCAGGAGTGCCTGACATTTATTGATTAAAGTAACGTAAGCTGTAACTTCTCTTACCACCTTACTTTGCATACCATAACCAAGCACCTTCGGTTATTGGTAGTAATAGGCTGTTTTCACATAACATTAAGCCTAGAGTAGACGCACATTTATTAAGAGTTTAATAACCTATTACTACATATATAACTCTGTAGAGTATTTGTGTTCTTTGTTCACTGGGAATATACATCAGAGGTTGGATCTAGCGCTTTCCGTTGTAGCATTTATGCCATTACTAGTCCAATGAATAAGAGCCCTGATATATTTAAACCTCAGTCGTAACAAATGGCGACCTTACCTAGGATTTGGTGAACCTACATTTATTAGCAGGGAACATTTGTTGTTTTGGGGAATATTTTGCGGGGATCAGCAAGAATAATTTTTGTTTTGCAACATAGTATAGCCCTTGAGTATTTCCGAGAATTGTTGTGTGTATATTGAGGTATAAGAGTTTGGGGTGCTTCTTTTCTGAATATTGAGGTGGGAAATTTTTGTGAGCATCATGTCTTATACCGGATCAGAGGAGAATGGAGACACAGTACGTAATGTCGAAACTGAGGAACAGCAGCATGATGAAATGGTTAATCATGTGAACTGTGAGCGAGATGGGTTGAGTGCTCAGAGCCCTTCGGCCATGCTTCCCCTACACTCCCAGCCATCCCAGTAGTTTGCCGACCCCAAGTACGCTTCCACAGTTGGGTGGTGACTGGCAGGGTGGGTTGCCCCTGGGGGGACCACCGGTAATTTCAAACCGTAACCGTGCTCCTGATCAGTCTGTCTCGCACTTATGGAAACTGGTTCCGGTGTTTGATGAGAGTGGGGTAACATAATTTTTTGCACGCTTTGAGAAGAAGTGCCAGGAACACCAGTGGCCAGAGAATAAATGGGCAGCACTTGTATCCTCTAGATTAAGAGGCAAGGGTCTTAAAGCCTACGATGCGTTACCTTTGGAGTCATGTATTGTGTATGAGGATCTCAAGGAGGCTGTCCTGAGGGCTTACGAACTGCAACCAGAAATGTACCGTTTGAAATTCCGGGGTGTAACTAAGGGAAGAGATAGCACCTTTTTGGAACACGCACGGGACTTGTCCGATGCTATGGGGAACTGGCTCCGATCTGAGAAGGTAACAACGTTTGATGGAGTTAAGCAGTTGATGATGTTGGAGCAGTTCTTTAACAGCACGGGCGGTGATCTAACTTTGAACTTAAAGGAGAAAAACCCAAGAACTCTAGTCGAAGCAGCAGAAATGGCTGATCGACGGCTGTCGTTGATTCGGGGTTGCGGGTCCTCACAGAAGTACGATGTAAGTGCTAAGGACCGTTATCCTCCCCCTCCCCATAGCAATGACACATTTAAACAGAAGAGCCATGAAACTAAAACTGAATCCAAACCTTACACCACACCGTATGTGAAAAGTCAGGGGCCTTTTACATCACAGTATAAGCCGAAACCGAAATTTATGTGTATAGTTGCCACCAGGAGGGTCATAAGGCAAATGAGTGCCCTAGTCGACCTCCTCCGGCAGCCGTATCTTTTGCTCACGGCATTGGAGTGTGCAAGAGGACATCGGAGTTTGTTAGAGGCATTTCTTCCGAGGTAAATACACTGCCAGTGCAGAAGGATCCGGAAGGCTTATTCCCTGTCCGTGATGCCTTTAGTGACCACAGGGGACTCGGTTGTGTGGAGTGGGGGGGGGGTAGAAGACATGAGGTGAGAATTTTGCGTGACACTGGGGCATCGCAAACATTGTTGAGAAGTTTCACTGGTAAACCTGTCAATACGGCGCGGGTGGTTGTGGTTCAGGGAGTTAATGCGACAAGATCATACCCGCTTGTAAGAATGAAGATGGAAGTTGATGGTGTGATTCGGGACCTGGATGTAGGAATTGTGGAGAAGTTACCTGTTGGGGGCGTCGACCTCCTTCTCGGCAACGACTTTGCGGGACCTACTTCTGAGGCTCCACCCTTGGTCGTTGCCGAGAAGCCGGCCGACGTGAGTAGGGAGGAGCAGGAGTGGGTTGAGAAGAGTCCGGTGCAGCCTATGGCGTGTGTTGTCACCGGAGATCCTGCATCCAGGGAGTCACATTCTGGTCAACAATATTTAGATCAGCGGAGGAAGGGTACCGAGAAGGGGTTGAAAGTTGATGCGGTTGAGAGTTTAGTATCAACGGACCTTCTCGGGGACTCATTATTAGGACCACATTTCGAGTCTGGAGAAGACCCAGTAACTGTTCCTGAAAAGGCAGAGGATGGGCTTAAAAAGACGAAAGAGTTGAAGGAGGACAGTGATGCACAGTCGGGAGATGTAGCAACAAGGTACCCTGACGCGTACCCTATGAGAAATGGGTCGGCGAAGACGGTGGTCCGAAACTTGCTAGTGTATTTTTCCCGGTATGGTTACCCGCAGGGGATTCAGTCAGTCCAGGGACCCAACTTCACTTCTAGCCTCTTTGTTCAAGCAATGCCGCAGCATGGGATTCTTGGGGTTGTGTCATCTGCGTATCATCCGGAGAGCCAGGGTGTGTTAGAGCGATGGCACTCAGCCTTGAAATCTGTGCTTCGTTGTTGTTGCTTTGAGAGTGGGAAGGATTGGGATCTTGGCCTGCCATGTGTTTTGTTTGCTGTGCGGGAGGTACCTGGGGAGAGTTTGGGATTCAGCCCTAATGAGCTCGTCTTTGGACACCGTGTCAGAGGGCCTCTCCATATGGTTGAAGAAGTATGGGAGGGCGCAGAAAAACCTTGTTCTATGCTCAAGTGTGTCCTCAACAGTCGAGAACGGATGTTGCGCAGTCTGGAGTTGGCTGGCCGTAATTTGACTAGCTCTCAGGCCCTCAGGAAGGACAGGTACGACCTCAAGGTTGAACTCAGGGAGTTTCACGTGGGTCAGGAGGTGTTAATTCTACTGCCCCTTGTAGGTCACCCCTTATCCGCGAAGTACGCTGGTCCTTATAGGGTGGTTGAGGAGCTATCAGACCTGGATTACTTGGTAGCTACTCCAGACAGACGGAAGCGCAATCAGTTATGTCATGTTAATCTCGTGAAGGAGTATGGGAGGCACCCCCCTGAGCCTCTCACTGTGCCTGTGATGACGTTTAGCAGTCAAGGTGGAGAAGGAGAACGGGACAGTCAAGCTCAGGTGGAGGATAACTGGAAGGATAAGAAGTTCAACTGGGCGCCTGAGTGTGAGAAGGCGTTTAGAGAAGTAAAACACCTGTTGTGCACTCACCCGATCCTCAGGGCCCCTGACTTTAGCCTACCTTTCCAACTAGCAACGGATGCTAGTGGTGTGGGGGCTGGTGCCGTCCTTGTGAAAAAGGACGATGATGGGCTGGAGCATCCTGTTAGTTTCTGCTCGGAGAAGTACAATTCGGCCCAGGGGAGCTGCTCTGTTGTCGAGGAGGAGCTGCTGGCGGTTGTGCTTGCGCTGGGGCATTTCGAGGTCTATGTTCCAGCCTATGGTCCGGTCATTGTAGTTTACGCAGATCATCACCCTCTCAAGTTCTTGGACCAGTTTCACAATCGGAATATGAGGCTGACCAGGTGGTCGCTAAGGTTACTGGTATATAACCTGGACGTACGCCGTATTGCCGGTTGTGACAACGTGGTTGCAGATGGTCTTTCAAGGGTATATGATCCTGGGTAGATTGACACACGGGTAGCCTCCTGCTTTAGTTTGAATAGTATTTTGCGCTTGGTGCTTGTTGGCTCGCGGTTGTAGCCCAGCGTATTGGGTCGTAAAGCAGGAGTTGAGCGTTTGGTATAGAAGGAAAAACTAGGCTTGCCCCTATAGTGCAGCCGGAATAAACAAATTAAAAACATAAACAAAAAATATCAAATAAAAACTCTTTCTTTGATAGTTGAATTTTTCAGTATGTTATAGCAGTAATTCTGAGTTGCACTCCTCTCAGAATGCTGGGCTAGAGAAGCTCGCTCTTGAGGAGCATAACTACATATAATTTAACCTATTGTGTTGGGGAGGGTTATCATTTTGTAAAATGTTTTGTTGAGGAACTGTGCCAGATATTTTACTACCGCTGGGTGATGGGAAGTAGAGATATAGCATGGGTTCTAACCATCAGATTTTTGTGAGCCTTGGGCCTCTGAGAAAAATCTTGGGGGGGTGTGACGTTAACCACTCCGTTAGAACCGCATGGCTTGTCCTACAGTGACTCGCTAGGATCGCCAGGACAGTGGATGTGGCTACAGTTTGTGTTTTGTTGTGTGCTTTATTTCATATGAAAGCTTGTGTCATGGGCAGTCCAGAAAGGCTCTTTGTTTTCACCCATGTCAAGGCTTTATATATTTAATTGTAAAGTATATGTTTTATCCTTAACTAGTAATGATAGGATCAGAGAGAGAGAGAGAGTAGAACAGAGTGAGAGGGGGCGCGTAGTGTTTTGCTATACTCGATGACGTCATAGCTGGCTGGCCTCGTGGGGATTGGTTGAGGGAGTTCTTTACCATGCTTGGTGACGTAATGTTTTGCTAGCTACTTTGCTAGTGGTTAGAGGACCTGTTACCGCTTTTTTCCCACGCGGCTCGACCTAGTGCTAGTATATATTATACAGGTCCCTCGCCACTCTCTCCCTCAGATCTGGTTTCTAGAACGCATCCCTCTTATCTCTTTGATATCTGTCCCCCGCTCCGCACCTGAGAATCTTTTCCTCTGCCTGTCTCTCTCATTTTCCATACCTTTCACCACCTTTTATTCATATTATACCCCCTCTGGTTAACTCTGCAAAATCAGCTTCATGCTGGCCAGTTGTATTGTGCGTTAAGGTCTGATATAACCCATGTATGTTAGTTGTTAAGATAAGTTGATCACGAAGCATTGGTTGGCATTCATATTGTTTAGTACCGCTTACTATAATTATTAGTGTTCTGCTGGATTAGATAATGCTAGACTAGGAGTCTGATATTATAAGGTATTGTTTCCTATGAGTGCTGACTTTAGTTAAAAGCTGCACGACATACCTGAGAACTGGAGTTGATTGAGTAAATTCTAGTCTGTGTGCCATTGAGAGTAGAGCATGCACGAATGAGGGCTTTTTGCCTATACCATTCTGCACTGTTCTAAGCTCGTTGTTTGTCTTTGAGGTACGCCAGGAGAACGCTTAATACTTCGGTATTAAGGTTTTTTCAAGAGAGCTACCCTTCCCTATAACGTAATATTTGACGCACAGACTTGAGATTTGCACTAGGCTATGCGGCATGACATGCGCACCAGTATCTCGTATCATTGACTCTAGCTAGACTTTATCAGTCACAGTAGACATTAAGTATATTAAACCAAGTACTCTTATTATGCATACCCATTTATGATTACACAAGCATTTCGCAGCCTAGTTTGATGTATTGAGACACAAACGACTTAGGCTCTTTTTGTTGATAGGAATACTGCATTGTTGTGGCGATCATTATTATTGTTGTAGTGTTTAGGATATTCTTGGCTCCGACGGCATTATATATTCTGCCTTTTTGTGTGCATAGCCTGCACGAGCATTGTTCCGCTGCCTGCCTTTTTTGGGTTCCATTTCCGATACGAGCATCTTTATAGCATCTAACATTTAAAGAAGATTCCTTGTTAGTGTTGAAGGACTTTAGTGCACTTTCTTTCATGCAGGAGTGCCTGACATTTATTGATTAAAGTAACGTAAGCTGTAACTTCTCTTCTATCTATCTATCTATATGCTCAGGCCCAATCCCCATTTTGGGGGTAGCCGACTCAAGACAGAGCAAGAACAGGGAAAACACAAAAACAACATAAAACAAAAAATAAACACAGATAAAAAACACAAACTCACACACATCCAGGTCACCCAGGAGAAGACCCAGAGACCAAGGTTACCAAGGTCGCTCCAGCACTCCCCCGGCCCCTGACCACCCGGAGAGGTTCCGATCTCGGCAGGCAGACATGCAGCGGAGCCAAAGCCACAAGCCCTCCCACCACACTTCCAGGCACACCCTTCATATTAATCGTCCCCCTGGGCCAGGCGCCTGATGGACTATTATCTAGTCGAACTTGCGCCCGACCCCTTACTCCAAATGACCACGTGTTCACTCAACTATTCACAAGCATTCTCCATTCACTCCTGTCCACCACCACTTCCCCTGCCTGATCTATAGTCATTCCTCTATCATCCAAAGCCTTTCTTACACAGTCTCTCCATCTCAATGGGGGTCTTCCTGCCCTTCTATCTCCCCTTGTACCTGACTCACATATTCTCTTTGTAAGCCTTTCATCTCCCATTCGTTCAACATGACCATACCAGCTCAGCACCCTTCTGTCCACTCTGGCTGACAAATGTTCCTGCTGCCCCACTCTCCTACGTATCTCTTCATTCCTCAATCTGTCTCTACGAGTAACTCCACACATACTCCTCAAGCAGCTCATCTCCATCACATCCAGCCCTCTTTTCTCTTTTTTCTTCAGAGCCCATGTCTCAGCCCCATTCATCACTGTTGGCACAACAATTCCTTGATACAGTGCACTTTTTACTTTCACTCCGAGATTTCTTGTCTTCCACATACTTCCCATTGCTCCGAAAACCTTCCTTCCTTCACACACTCTCTGTTTTACCCCCACTTCCATACCTCCACTCCTGCTTATCGTTCCTCCTAGATATTTAAAACACTCTACTTGTTCCAATATTTCCCCATCCAGCCTCACATCTAGATTCACCCTATGCTCTCCCCTATTACACACCATTACTTTACTTTTATTGACGTTCACCTTCAGTTTCCTCCTTCCACAAACCACACCAAACTCTTTGACTACCCGCTGCAGTTTCTCATCAGAATCCGCCACCAATGCTGTGTCATCAGCGAACACCAACTGATTCAACTCCCAATCTCTACCATTCTTTCCTACTAAACCCAATCCTCTTCCCATAGTTCTCCTTTTCACCTCCCTCACCACACCATCCATAAACATATTAAACAGCCATGGTGACATTACACAACCCTGTCGCAAACCTACCTTTACCTCAAACCATTCACTCAACTCACCATTTCCTACTCTCACACATGCTCTGCTCCCTTCATAAAAACTCTTAACTGCTTCTAACAAATTTCCTCCTATTTCATAAATCCTTAACACCTTCCACATTGCTTCACGGTCCACACGATCATACGCTTTTTCCAAGTCCATAAAAGCCCAAAATATCTCCTTATGCTTCTCTAAATACTTCTCGCATAACTGTCTTACTGCAAACATCTGATCCACGCACCCTCTTCCCCTCCTAAAACCGCACTGTTCTTCTCCTATTGCAACTTCCGTACACTTTATTATCCTCTCTATCAACACCCTGCCATACAGCTTTCCAACCACTGACAATAAACTAATACCTCTATAACTTGAACACTCCTGCCGATCTCCCTTCCCCTTGTACAACGGCACAATACATGCACTCTTCCAGTCTATTGGTACCATTGACACAACAAAGCACACATTGAAAAGTCTCACCAACCAATCTATTATCACATCTCCACCCTTCTTTATACACTCCACAGCAATACCATCCAAACCTTCCTCTTTTCCCGCTCTCATTTGTTTCACTGCTTCTTTCACCTCATTTTCCTCAATCCTTTCATTCATTCCCTGCCACCTGGGTGGCCTGGGTAACCTATCTCCATCCACCTCTGCTTCAATCACTGCTTCTCTTCCATCTCTTGTATTTAACAAAGATTCAAAATACTCGGCATATCTTTTCCTCACTTCAACTGGTTCCACTAGTAATTCTCCATTTTCATCTTTCACTGACTCTTCCCTCTTTTGTCCTCCTTTCCTTACTTTATTTACCTCCTTCCAGAACATCTTCTTTCGTTCTTCAAAATTCTCACTCAGCCTTTGGCCCCACCTTTCGTTTGCATCTTTTTTCGATTCTCTAATTTTCCGTTTTGCCTCTCTCCTTTTCTCCTTGTACCTCTCCCATACCTCAACACTACCATCCTGTAAAACCCTCTCAAAACACTGTCTCTTCTCCTCAACTGCCTTTCTCACCGTATCATTCCACCACTCGCTTCCCTTCCTGATACCTCTGCCTCCTACTTTCCTTTTGCCGCATACTACCTCTGCACTTGCTTTCACTCCTTCCTTAAACTGTTGCCATTCAACCTCTACTTCTCTCTCTTCCATCTCTCTCACTTCCATCCACTTTTCATTTAGTCTTTCCTTGTACTCCCTCTCTTTTTCACTCTTCTCTAACTCACTAACTTTTATTACCTCTCTTACTTCACGCTTGTCTCTTATTCTTTTGTAACTCTTAACTCTTAGCTTTCCCTCCACCAGGTAATGATCTGACATACCCTCTGCCTCACCTCTCATCACATTCACATCCAGCAGTCTACACAATCTTTCCCTTGTCACCAGCACATAATCCATCAATGCCCTCTCTACAATCTCTCCCCTCACAAGTCTATGCCAGGTGTACTTGTGTATACGCCTTTTTTTGAAGAACGTATTACCTACACTCAATCTACACTCTTCACATACATTTTTCAGTCTTTCTCCACTCTCGTTTACACCATCCACACCAAAACTACCGATGACTCCCTCAACAGGCTCATTTCCTACCCTAGCATTTAGGTCCCCTAAAACTATATCATTTTCATTTTCATCAAACCCTTGTAGACAATCTCTCAAATCCTCCCAGAAACCCTCTGTCTCGTCTAACTCTCTTTCACTTCCTGGTCCATACGCACTTACAAAAACCCACCTTTCACCCTTAAACCGCATTCTCACCCACATTAGCCTTGATGACACCTCTTTCCACTCTTTTTATAAACTCTCTCAACTCCTCCTTCACAATAATAGCCACTCCTTCTTTCCCCCTGACTCCCTCGTCTACTCCAGACTTTCTACCTATCACGTTTCCAAAATCCACTTCTCCCTCTCCTTTCATCTTTGTTTCATTCAGTGCAAGGACATCATACATCCTTCTTTCAAATAACCTTCCAATATCCTCTCGCTTCTCATTCGTACTACATCCACGCACATTCAAAGCTCCTATTCTTAGGGTCCGGGACCACGAACGCGTTCCCTCGCCCCTATCTCTGTCTCGTTTTTTTGGTAGATTTATTTAAGGGGAGAAGGATACCAGGCCCCCCCGCCCCCGATCCCCTTTAGCCGACTTCTACGTCTCGCCGGAGAAAAGCGGTGGTGGAAATTTCTCACCCCTCCACCACAGAGGAGGCTACCTGCACCAGAAAGTGGCGGGCGTTGGGGTCGCCGCATCCCTACGCCATTTGAAAAAATTAGAGATGCAGAAGGAGAAAAAGATAGAAGGGGCTATGGGAAGTAGAGGACACCAACCCTCACTCTGACAAAGGGTCAGCCCACCACATTACTTTACTTTGCATACCATAACCAAGCACCTTCGGTTATAGGTAGTAATAGGCTGTTTTCACATAACATTAAGTCTAGAGTAGACGCACATTTATTGAGAGTTTAATAACCTATTATTACATATAGAACTCTGTAGAGTATTTGTGTTCTTTGTTCACTGGGAATATACATCAGAGGTTGGATCTAGCGCTTTCCGTTGTAGCATTTATGCCATTACTAGTCCAATGAATAAGAGCCCTGATATATTTAAACCTCAGTCGTAACACGCTGACCTCTCAAAAATAGGTTAAAATGAAATAATTCGAAATTGAATCACTCTTTGATGGCTAATTGTTCTTCGGGATCACTCACACTGTAGGTACATATAACTCGTAGCTTCGTAATCCGATTATTAGTGCTTGTAGATAATTTCAACTGTTTAAGGCACTTTTGGAAAGATGTTTATTTCTGGAGAAAAACTTGGGTTTTTAGTCAGAGTCGCTGAACCCTTCGAAATCAGCTTAGGCTAAGTGTCGCTAATTCGGATTTTCACTTTTATAGGGTCAGATGTTCATGATATTCGTTACGCTACTCGGGAAACTAATTCTTTTCGCTCTACTCCGATTATTTGGACTTGGAAATTTATTCACTTTGATGGTACTTTTGAGGGATTCTATTTATTTTTCGCTCACTCAGCACTTTTCTACTTCTGGTCACTTTCTCTTCTTCTCTGGATATCTCGGCGTGGCAACTTCTCTGGTGATCCCTCCTGGTAGTACTTCAGGAGGAGGTTGGCTTTCGTCTTCTGCTTCCCCGTTGGCCGTCTAGGTTGGCAGGCTGTATGGAGTAGTTACAGATGGGTTGATTGGGCTTGAGATCTTAAGTATGGCTCCGTAATGTATAGTAACCGTCGGACGGATTATAGTTGGGCACCATACCGGACTAACGCGAGTATTTCAGAGGTAGGAGAAACTACTCGACTGTCCTGATCAGTATATCAACCGTTGATGAAATCCTCTTAAGGTACTCTCGGGCTAGGATCTTAAATATCAAGTTTTATGTGGTCGATATCGGACTAACGCAGTAAGTTTAGTTCAAGTGTCCTTACTGTTGTCCTGATCTTTATGAGAGGTTCGGAGGACCCGGGGCGGTGTTTAATCCTTTGAGTTACACGGTCGTGTGGGATGCCACAGACTCAGTGCACCAAGGACTTGTATATGCAGAGTGCCCGTGAGGGTATCTTGCCAAGCCCTGTCTCTAACACAGCGGTCTCAGAGGCTCGAGACTACCTGTGGAGAGTGGTAGTGTCCACTTCCAATAGTAGAGAATGGAGAGGTCGGCAGGCCGGAGTCTCACCACTCTTCTCTAGAGAAAATGTAACCTCGCTATGGAGCCAATGTCACGTCTGCATGCCGAACGACGACAAAGTTCCTCGACAAGGACACTTTCGTACAAGTGTTCACTTGGACTCAGTAAAAAACAGAGAGGTCGGCAGGCCGGAGTCTCTCCATTTTTACTAAGAAAAGTGAAGCCTGATAATAGAGACAATGTTCACGCTGGCATGCCAGACATCAACAGAGTTCCTCTATCAGGACACTTGTTCCTTCCCACTCTAGAGAATATTGAGGACGGCAGGCCGTACACCTCAACTTCTTTTTTATAGATGGTGCTGGTGTGGGCTTTCCTTAGTGAGATTGACAAGCAGGAGCGGCAGGCCGGTATCCTCCTTCCCAACCTCAGAATCAAGAAGAGAGAGCGGCAGGCCGGTAACTCTCTTCCTAACCCTTTAGGAAAGTTGTTCCTATCTCAGTAGCTGTGTATCTCACTGGCATACCAGATGAGGACAGAGTTCCTGGGACAGGCCACAGTTTCGGTAACTTGTAGTCTAAGAAGAAAGTTTCTGGCAAGCCGTACGCTTTCCCACTAGACTAGCTAGGACCCGCCCAAGTAGGGTCTCTATGTTAGCTGGGCAGGCCTCTGGATAACAAAGATCCCTAGTATAGGGTTTTTAATCACAGACAGTATATTTGAGCTTTCGGCAGGCCATTAGTCCAACTGAATGGAGGGTAATCTTAAGATTTCATAAGGTGGCATGCCAGAACTTTTGAAGCCTCAAAATTGCTTCTCTTTCCTCAGAAATCCTGAACTGGTATTGGGGATTACTGAGTGCACTCCCCCGGTACCTCTAGGATGGTAAGGGCATGAGGAGGTATCCTAGATGGGGTCCTTGAGCCTTTCTTATCCTGCTGGTCAAGGTCTCCTTCAATACAAGGATATTACTCGGTGATAAGGTGATGAGTAAGGTCAATTATAGCTCCTAGAGTAGGGTACTTTATCAAAGGTTAATTATAAATTCATAGGTGGTCTATATAAACTCAATAGAACTCTGGAAAACAATAATAGTGAGTAAAGGGAATTAATTCTGAAATTCGGACTCTCGGGGAGGATTGGTGGTGTCGGGTGCATCGAAGGTGTGTCGTGCGCACCGGACAAGTGAGGGCTATGATGCGCGCGAGACAGCGTTTACCCTTCTCTCTCCTCGTCGTGGTGGCTGAGGGATTTTACTACGGATCTTTGTTGGTAGTAATTTTGGGTATAAGAATATATAAATTTCCCTCTGCATTGCGTTGTCTAAAGGAGTGTGTACGTATACAACCTTCCTGGTTCGGGTTGGCAGGCCTGGGTGTACACGTATTTAAACGTATGGAGCGCCCTCTCTCGGGGCGCGGGCACGGAAGACCTCCAGCGTTGTTTGTACGTGGAGACAATTAGGTACAGGGTATTCTTATTTAGAAGGAAGCATGTGTGAGCTGTGTAACTAGCAAAACTAGTTGAAGAGTGTCAAAAAAAGGCATGTGTATATATGTGTGGGAAAACAGTGTCCCAAGATCTATTGAGGTATATGTTCATATCTTATTGCATAACATAGGGTTTCATACATTCATATAATTGTTTCATCTGGCAGTGCTTTCTTCGGTAGCGAAGATATTAGTTTTTCTTAACTTCTACTTCTCTATTCTCCCCGAGCTATATGGTGAGGTGGGGAGAAAAGGAAAACACAAGAATATATGGATCATTGATTTCTTCGATGGTGAAGACAAGTTTGTTTATTCTTATTTTCCATATATATATTATAATAATATACAGGGGTCAGGATAGGACCATTGGTAATACAGGTAGAGAAAGAAGGTACATAGTGAAAAGGAGAGGAGTAACAGGTCGTTTAGAAGTGGACGCTGAACCTCATCTTTCTCTTCAGGGTGGTAGTGGGAGCAAGCGTCCGATCTGGTGTGATGGGACGTTCCTGTTCCGGGGCAACCTCTCGCGCCTTGTCCGGGGTGACCCGGGATATTCCTGCGCCTCGTTGGTTCGCTGCTATCGTTCTCGCTTTCCTCTGTTTCCTTGGTTGTCTCTTGGGCTCCTTCTCCTCCGGGGAATCTTCCTCTACTGTTCTTTTTCGAGGTATTTTAAAGAGTGTGGACCTTAAGGAGTGTAGCCGTTTTGATTATGACCGTTAATGATTGTGGCTGCTTAAGAGTAGTATTTTTGCTGTGACAGTTAAGGAGCGTTGGCATTTTAGAGTGTGACCATTTTGATTTTGGCCATGTTTTTTTTAAGATTGTGGCCAATTAGGAGTGTGGCCTTTTTGGTTGTGACTGTTAAGGATTGTATACTTTAAAGAGGGTGGCCATTTCGATTCTGACCGTTAGGAGTGTGGCCATTATGGTTTTGGTAATTAGAAGTGTGGCCATATTGGTTATAGCCATCAAGGAGTGTGGCCTTTTTGGCTGTGGTCCTAAAAAAGTGAGACCATTTTGGTTGTGGCCTTTTTAGTTGTGATATTTTAACAGTGTGGCCATTATAGTTGAGGCATTATTGTTTATGACCTTTTTAAGTGTGGCCACTATGGCTGTTTTCACTAATAATAGCTGTAGCTGTTTAGGAGTGTGGCCGTTTTGGTTGTGGCCATTTGGGTCATGCCAGTATAGGAGTGATGCCATTTTGATTGTGGGCTTTATGGTTCTGGCCATTGTATTGTGATGTTAAGGAGTGTGGCCGTTTTGGTAATGAGAGTGTGTAAATGATAAACATGTTCAAATATACTCTAGGAACTCCAAAATAAATGTTATTGCATTATTGTACACCTGGTATTGTACGTTAGAGAGAGAGAGAGAGAGAGAGAGAGAGAGAGAGAGAGAGAGAGAGAGAGAGAGAGAGAGAGAATAATAAAATATGTACAGTACCACACATAGTACCCCCTCTTCCCTTCCTCACTCCTGGGGATATTCTTTAAATGTCACACATTCTAGAGCCATAATAAATGATATACCATGCAAAACAAACAATAGCTCTTCCATAGATGTGACATCATTCTAGCGACTTTCCATTTATTTAGTATCGAGACAACATTCTAGCGACTTTTGAGGGTGGAGTGAGGTAGAGATACATATGTTACGGCTTATGGTTGAGGGAGGAGCATTAAAATACGAGTCACATAGACAATAGTCAACTATATCCTATATTAGGACGGTACACTCGGATACCATAGTCTCTAGCCCACTCCTCTCTGGCAAGAGGTGAGGCCAGGACTCTTACTGGACGGCGGCCCACAGTGATGGTTAGGGGTGGGGTTGGGGGGAGAGGGCAACGCACACACGAACACACTGTGAAGCCTTTGTGTGAAGCAATCCAGGAAGCTATCTTTGTTGGTTACTTTCTTGTAGTTATTTGATATTTGTTCGCATAATTTAAAATCCTGTATTCCATACTATTGAGAACAAACATATGCAATATTTTCTTTAGCATGAGTAAGTATAACTACCAGTGTGAACCATTAGTGTTATTAGGTAGTGCAGTTCCTATTATTAGCAAAATTGAATTTCAGGGAAGGCTTCAAATTAGATCAGTATAGATATGACACACTGGAACACACACACTCACAGAGAGAGAGAGAGAGAAGGATAGTGTGTGTGTGTGGGGGGGGGGGGGTAACAAACTGGGAGGCAGAGAAACAGGGAGAGGGTGAGATGTGGTTGTGGTGGTGAGAGGCAAAGAGTGAGTGAGATAGAGTGAAAGGGAGGTGTTGGAAAGGAAATATGGAATAGGAATATGATAGAACTTCATTAGAAACATTTGTGGTTGTGTGTGTGTGTGTGTGTGTGTGTGAATACCTAATCAGTCATATATGTCATTGGTAACTTTCTGAATTATATCTTTCATATAAGGTAATTAGTATAACAATTTAAAGATTTTCATTTTCCTTACTGTTAGAGAAGTTTCATTCCTACGCAGGTAAAACAATACCCATGAATACAACTTCAGTCTGAAGCATGTTGTGAGATTCGTAGGGTTCACTTTAAACCTACAGTACGCGCATGGATTGTTTTCTTGATACATAATAATGTATACATATACATAATAATGTTAACATAATTCTGAGATGAACAGTAAAGTAATAAATACCAAAACAATATAATATTATATTAACATACATTTATATGGATACACATAGTAAGACGTTAATATAAATTCAGAGAGAGAAAGTGAGAGAGATGCATGGAAAAATTAGTATATCAGTTAAATCCTGGCTATGGCACTTGTATCTAAGTAATAATAATAATAATAATAATGATAATAATGATAATTGCAATAATAATAATCTTAGATAAATGTCATACTTATTTGTGAGGCTAAGGCAGGATTCAAAGACCTCAAACGCTTCACAGTGTGTTCGTGTGTGCGTTGCCCTCTCCCCTCAACCCCATCCCTAACTATCACTGTGGGCCGCCGTCCAGTAAGGGTCCTGGCCTCACCTCTTGCCAGAGAGGAGTGGGCTAGAGACTATGGTATCCGAGTGTACCATGGTTGAACGTGAAGTCACAGAAAAAAAAGTGATAGTCGCCTGTTTACTGAATTTTAGAAGCCTGCGTGTAAATGAGTTCATATGCGTTTATACCTTGTGAAGTCCTTATAACATGGGCCACTCAGTGAACATTGGAAACCCTGTGTATCATCAGCTGATGGACAGGAACATTTTATTATTACACCATTATTATATTATGCATATTATACTGTTCTGCATCTCTCCTAGTCACATATATACTTAACATGATACGTTCAACGAATTATAATGCGATCTGGCATGGTTATGAATTTTATTTAGCAATTATTACATTATTGTCTGTCCAATACTTTATGCAAATTATAATCTAGTTAAATCTGGCTCTACTTGAAATCATCTTCAATACTACTTAATGCGCTATTGTATTCTAATGTACCGGTATACTTTTTCATACTGGTTTTAACTAAGGGAAAGTTTTATATAGTCTTATTAATATTGTTCTTTAGTTTCCATCCCTCCCTCGCTAACTTATGATCTACTAAACAGATCTGACCCATAACCCTACACCTCCACACCCATCTCTCCCTTCACCCCTGAGTATATATGGCTGTGACTGTACATTCCAGCAGACTGCCAAGCATGCAGTATGCCATGACTGGCTTCCCTCGACTCGTATAGGCTCAGTGAGTGGCCAGCTCCATCTTGTTTGCGCATATATGTAATTCAGAGATGTGCAAATATTATACTTCAGTTTTCCGAGGGTAAATAATACTTCTCATCGATATCTATCTTTGTATTTGAATCATACATCTTGCTAGATGTTCGTACTTAATAGGGACACGTGAAAAGGTTACAAATGAACACAAACCAATAAAATGAACAATGAATGTCATAACATACGTTTTCGGCGAGCTAAGCAACGAGATTAGAAGGAATGAGGGGCAAGTGAGCGAGAAGAGTGATACCTGGAAGCAAGACCAAGAGTAACCAATGCACCTTTTCTGATGCCATGTTTTCGAACTTTTGTTGTTGTTGTTATCGTTGTTGGCGAGTGCCGATGGCGTGAGTGTCGATCTAGAGGCATTCACTTCAATTTAGCGGCCAATTTTTACATTTAGCAACAGAATTCCTAGGGATATTCTACAAAATTCAGACATTTCACAGGCATATTAAATTGTAAAACTTGCAAGGCAAACAAACCAAAACTATTGTAGAGATTATGGCATTATTCTAGTGACTTTTTGCATTTATAATAAGATATTATATATGGCTATGTTAAGTTGGCTGATATTTATAACGCAGTAATGTTGGACGGTGGGAATACTGAATGAGGGAGGAGGGAGGTAGGATGGAATCATAGGGGGAGTCACACTGAAAATTGTCAAAACAATTAAAGGTCCAGATCATTCTTATTATATTAAGCATTTGGCAAAGTAAGGAATTGTTCCAAACCTTATAGCCAATACTCTGTTATTAAAAAAAAAATAAAAACAATATTAGTAGCCTATTATTTGGTAGGGTAGGTATGTATAGGTAAGTTGGTTTAAAATTGGTGGAATTATTATAGGGGTTCCCGCCAGGGCTTGAACCCCGAATAACAATAATAATAATTAAAGTTGCAAACAACGTTGTCCGGGGTTCGAGCAGGGTTGCACGCAGGGTATTGTGTTGGATACAAGGGCTGTGTCACAATGCATATCAAAAGATCATTTATCTTATCGGGCATGGAGAAATTACAGAAAGATTAAACTGTAGCCATTTTGGCTGTGGCCACTTAGGCCATTAACTCAATTATTCCGGGCAATCTTGTTTACATCAGCGCCTGGAAGGCATACAGTAAAACCCTGTTGTCTCGGAATCTTTCTACTTGGAAGCCCATACTTTTTGGAATGGCATCTCATATCGGACAGTTCACCGTACATCTCGGCAAATATCCGAGTTGATCAGGTTTGTAGTGTTATAATCTACACCATTCACAAGATAACAGTGAATGCTACCTCTCTGTTTTACCCAATTTCACACATATGTACTTAGACTAATACTATAGCCACTGAACTCCAACAGCAACATACTCACCATTGAAGCTGTGTAGTGAAGTAAATATTCCAGTTTAGGATATTATCAGAAGTCTCTGGATAGTTAAATAATTTACTGTTCCTCATATTTCCACAAATATATGGCCTAACCTAGGTTATATAATAATACCAGGAGACAGAACTTGCTGTTATCTTGCAATAGGTGAAAACTAGAGCTCTACAACAAGTGGTTTAGTTTTTATGGTGTAAATACGAGATAATAACACATTCACGAGAGCCGCAATTTGCAAAAATATATTGACTGACTGTATCTCGAATCTCGTGATACTGGTTTTAACTGGTTTTCCTATGCACGCATATAGCCTACTGTATGTACGACGATATTACAATAAAGAACTACAACCATTATTTAAAGGTGTTTTGTTTTGCTTTCTACAGTGGCTATATGGGATGGATGTAGTGTCCGGGCGTACGGTCGTGATGTTTACATAGGTCGATCGCCGCGGTTAATTTCGCGTCTATTTTGACGGCGATTTTTTTCTCGGTTATATGCCCCCTGCTGGCAATATTATACAATATATAATCTATATGATGAAGAAGCCCCCCCTCAACATATTATTGTATCCAATGGCAGTCAAAATGTGGCTATATGGGATGGATGTAGTGTCCGGGCGTACGGTCGTCATGTTTACATAGGTCGATCGCCGCGGTTAAGTTCGCGTCTATTTTGACGACTGTTGGCAACATATATGATGATGAAAATATGTCATGAGGGGGGGTGAGGGGAGGCCAAGTCCCCCTCAACATATTATTGTATCCAATGGCAGTAAAAATAGATGGCAATATGATCGCAAGCGTCCGCCACCGCCATAATGTTTACGTGGTCAATCGCCGCAGTTACTTTGAGTTCGCGTCTATTTTGACGGCGATTTATTTTGGTTATTTGCCCCCTGATGGCAATAAATATGTTGACAATGTGTCATGGGGAGGGTGAGGGGAGGCAAAGCCCCCTCTCAACATATTATTGTATCCAATGGCAGTAAAAATAGACGGGAACATGATCGCAAGCGTCCGCCGCCGCCGTCATGTTTACATGGTCGATCGTCGCAGTTACTGTAAATTCGCGTCTACAGCGATTTTTGTTTGGTTATTTGCCCTCTGCTGGCAATAAATATGATGATGACAATATGTCATGGGGGGGTGTTTGCCCCCCTCAACATATTATTGTATCCAACGGCAGTCAAAATAGACGGGAACATGATGGCAAGCTTTCGCCGCCGCTCGGCGTAGTGTAAACAATGCTGGCGGTACGCCCGAACTCTACATTCTACCTGGCTATATTATGCAATAAATTAGTATATTATCTATAGTCTAATATTACAATTGAATAGGCCTACTTTATTTATATATAATTGCAGTGAATATTTACTACCATATTTACTGGTTTTGCTATGCACACATATAGCCTACTGTATGCACGACGATATTACTATAAAGAAATACAACAATTATTAAAAGTGTTTTGTTTTGTTTTCTACAGTGGCTATATGGGATAGATGTAGTGTCTGGGTGTACGGTCGTCATGTTTACATAGGTCGATCGCCGCGGTTAAGTTTGAGTCTATTTTGACGTCGATTTTTTTCGGTCCTTTGCCCCCTGCTGGCAATATATATGATAATGACAATATGTCATGGGGGGGGGGGTGGGGGGAGGCAAAGCCCCCCCTCAACATACTATTGTATTCAATGGCAGTCAAAATAGACGGGATCATGATTGCAAGCGTCCGCCGCCGCCGCCATCATGTTTGCATGGTCGATCGCCGCAGTTAAGTTCGCGTCTATTTTGACGGCGATCTTTTTTGGTTATTGGCCCTCTGCTGGCAATATATAATTATGATGATGAAAATATGTCATGGGGGGTGTTTGCCCCCCTCAACATATTATTGTATCCAACGGCAGTCAAAATAGACGGGAACATGATGGCAAGCTTCCGCCGCCGTTTCGCGTAGTGTAAAGAATGCTGGCGGTACGCACGAACTCTACCTTCTACCCAGCTATATTATAAAATAAATTAATATATTATCTATAGTCTAATATTACAATTTAATAGGCCTACTTTATATATATAATTGCAGTGAATATTTACTACCATATTTACAGGTTTTCTTATGCAAGCATATAGCCTACTGTATGCACAACGATATTACAATAAAGAACTACAACAATTAATGGGTCGATGGGACTCGTTAGCCTTGGTCGGCAACTCATCTAGGGGAGACAACCTTATACAAATCCGGGTGGATGGGACTCGTCAGCCTTGGTTGGCAACCTGTCTAGGGGAGTAAACCTGATACTAATCCGTACTGCTTACCTAAGGGTAAGGCAGGTTAGTGGATGGACTAGCCGAACACCACTGTAGAAAAATAGTGCTAACAAGATACACAGAGGGCCTCGGAGTCGGACGGATCCTAAATTGAGTGGTCAATCCTGTAAGTCCTTCACTAAACTGGCTCGGGTTGTCCCTCTCACAGGGAATAGGTCCGCTTGGGGGCAGTCTGTGTATGGCCACCCTCGTAAGGGGAGTAAGGTGTCTGGCAATAGATAGATAGATAGATAGAACAATTATTAAAAGTGTTTTGTTTTGTTTTCTACAGTGGCTATATTGGATGGATGTAGTGTCCGGGCGCACGGTCGTCATGTTTACATAGGTCGATCGCCGCGGTTAAGTTCGCGTCTATTTTGACGGCGATTTTTTTTCTCGGTCATTCGCCCCCTGCTGGCAATATATAGCCAGGAAGACCCCGGGAAACCCTCTGGCTCAAGCAAAGACTAGGGATGGCTATCCTCCTGAGCAATGCCACCAGCGTCATGAGCTCAGTACGACTGGGCCGTGCCACTGTGTGAGGCCCGGGCAGTAGTGGTGTATCCGTAGTCTTTCCACAGTAGGGTATATAAATGAACTTTATTTGTATTTAACATGTTTGATGTACATAAATAAAAGGAGATGTGTCGGATGGTTGAAAGCCACAGTTGCTCGCGCGTTTGGGGCTAGCAACACGTATTATGAAAAACATGTATCCATCATACAATTCACTGTCTCTCACTTCACTCACTCACCCCCATAATTTACCGGAGGATAACAGGTTTTTCACAATACGTAGACGGAGGTCTTTTAAAAAAAAATATATATATATATAGCCTATGATGATGACTATATATCATGGGGGGGTGAGGGAAAGCAAAGCCCCCCCTCAACATATTATTGCATCCAATGGCAGTTCAAATGTGGCTATATGGGATGGTTATAGTGTCCGGGCGTACAGTCGTCATGTTTACATAGGTCGATCGCTGCGGTTAAGTTCGCGTCTATTTTGACAGCGATTTTTTCGGTCATTTTCCCCCTGCTGGCAATATATATGATGATGACAATATGTCATGGGGGGGTGAGGGGAGGCAAAGCCCCCCCTCAACATATTATTGTATCCAATGGCAGTCAAAATAGACGGGAACATGATCGCAAGCGTCCACCGCCGCCGCCGTCATGTTTACATGGTCGATCGCCACAGTTACTGTAAGTTCGCGACTATTTTGACGGCGATTTTTTTTTTTTGATTATTTTTCCCCTGCTGGCAATATATATGATGATGACAATATGTCATGGGGGGTGTTTGCCCCCCTCAACATATTATTGTATCCAACGGCATTCAAAATAGAAAGGAACATGATGGCAAGCTTCCGTCGCCGCTCTGCGTAGGCTAGTGTAAACAATAGTGGCGGTACGCCCGAACTCTACATTCTACCCGGCTATATTTTACAATAAATGAGTATTTTATCTATAGGCTAGGCCTAGTCTAATATTACAATTTAAGGTAGCATTCAAAGAGACTACAGCAGGAATTACCTTTGACCGGGTATAGGCTATCCTAGTGTTTACTAGACCTATACCCC
>CM064567.1:29123914-29228394 GCA_032716605.1 Paralithodes platypus | reverse complement strand
TTAAGTTCCTGTTTACTTTTTTTGTTATTTTCCCCCTTCTGGCAATTTATATGATGCTGACTACAGTCAACCTATTATTGTAGCTGTTTTATATATAGCCTATATTTTTTGTTTGTGATATTATATAGGTTAGTACCTGTTAGGTTAAGGTTAGTAGCTGTTAGGTAAAGGTTATAGTAGCATATTGGTAAAGGTTTGTACATAAGAACATAAGAAAATGGGAGTCTGCAAAAAGCCGATCGGCCCACACAAGGCAGATCCCTGTCACACCCAACCCCAATTTCAAGGCCCAATTATAGGCCCAACTCACTAATACCTTGAGTACCCACCAAAACGGTCAGAGATTAACATAAGATTATGGGGGTCTGCTGAGCGTCGATTGGCCCACACCCGGTAAATCCCCCTCACACCCAACCCATCTCGTTCATATGCCTATCTAATTTTATCTTAAAGCTCCCTATCTTTCTTGATCCCACTATATCACTTGGTAGCCTATTCCACCCATCTACAACTCTGTTACCAAACCAATATTTGCCTTTATGTTTTCTGAAACGAAATTTATCTAATTTTAAACCATTTGTTCGAGTTCTTTCGCTATCACTGAGCTTCAGTACATTTGTAATGTCTCCTTTATTTATCCCACTAACCCACTTGAACACTTCTATCATATCCCCTCTAACTCTGCGTCTTTCTAACGAATGTGAGCCTAATTTGTTCAACCTTTCTTCATATAGTAGATTTCTAATATTATGAATAATTTTTGTCATTCTTCGCTGTACTCTCTCCAGCGAATCTATGTCCATTCTGTAATAAGGATCCCAAAATTGGACAGCATAACCCATATGAGGTCTCACTAATGACAAGTAAATTTTCAAGATAACATCGGCAGTACTGTTACTCACACTCCTTGAGATGAACCCTAGGATCCTGTTTGCCTTGTTACGAACGCTTATACACTGTTTTCTAGGCTTCATATCGTTGCTAACAAACACACCCAAATCTTTCTCGCAGTCTGAGTTTTCTAATTCAGCATCATCTAGTTTATATTTTGCATTAGTATTCGACTTCCCTATCTTAATACCTTGCATTTGTCAATGTTAAAATTAATCTGCCAATTTACTGACCATTCGTGTAAGGTATCTAGATCCCTTTGGAGGCACTCTATGTCGCTATCTGAGTCTATTGGTCTTCCTATTTTGGTATCACCTGCGAATTTACTTATCCTACTAGTTATACCTAAATCAAGGTCATTTATTTATATAATAAACAACAGAGGACCCAATACAGATCCCTGGGGGACACCACTCTTGACTGATCCCCACTCTGATTTAGTACCATTTATGCTGACTCTCTGCTTCCTACCAATTAGCCATGACCTAATCCATCCCAACAACGACCCACTTATTCCATGCGCCTCAACTTTTCTCATCAATCTCTCGTGAGGGACTCTGTCGAATGCTTTACTGAAATCTAAATATATTATATCATATGACTTGTCATTATCTACCGCTTCATACACCTCTGAGAAAAAACTAAGCAAATTAGTAAGGCAAGAACGTCCCTGAGTGAATCCATGCTGAGAAGAATTGATTAAATTAAATGTTTCTAGGTGGTTTCTAATTTTACTAGCAATAATTGACTCTAGTAGCTTTCCTATGATTGATGTGAGACTAATAGGACGGTAATTGCATGCTATTGATGTATCACCTTTTTTGAAGATCTGAACTACATTTGCAATCTTCCAAGCTTCTGGAACTAAACCGGTTTCTAATGACTTGTTAAATAGAAATGTTAATAGATAACTTAACTCATCTCTGCATTCTTTTAATACTCTAGCATATATCTCATCTGGATCAGGCGATTTCTGAGGTTTCAGTCTGTCAATTTCCTTAAGCACATAATTTCTACTTATAGTAACCGTGCTTAAGCTATTTTCTATACTATCGCTATATACCTTACGCCTACGGACTTCTGGAAACTGTGCCAAATTTTCAATATTGAAAACGGAAAGAAATTGAATATTTAATGTACTGCATACTTCTAAATCATTTTCTGTAATTTCTCCTATCGAAGTTTTAAGGGGACCAATTACATCTCTAACCTTGGATTTATATAGTTGGTAAAAAGCTTTAGGATTATTTTTCGAGTCATTTGCAACCTTGATTTCATAATATCTTTTCTCTTTCCTAATATCCTTTTTGACCTGTCTTGATAAATTGTGATAGTAAGCAAGAAGGTGAATTTCGCCTTTCTTAATTTTTCTATTTATTCCTATCTTTTTTCCTAGAAGGTCTAATAGTCTATTATTCATCCATTTGGGTTGGTTCTGTGTTGATCTAAATTTTCTTTTGGGGATATATTTATTTTGCGCATTGAATACTGACTTGATAAAATTATCGTATGTATCTAACAAGTTTCATGTCTCTTCCTGACTTAAGCTAGGGGTAAGGGTTAAGGGCTATGGGGTACAGGCATTTGGACACCTGGATAGACTTAATTTTTGACCATAAGGTCCGCTAATAGGGCTCTTCTTAACCCACCATAATTGGCTTTTCTAAAGTCAGGTATTAATGTCGTATTCTCTCTGGAATTACATTTCCATTGTATATTAGAATACACAGAGTTGTGGTCGCTATTTCCTAGGTGGTCCCCGATTTCTACATTATTTATCATATGTTAATTATTACTGAAAACTAAATTGAGATTATTATTACCTCTAGTTGGCATATCTATGAATTGATTTAAAAAACTATCTTGTACTACCTCAATAAACTCCTTTGAATCAGAGTCGCCTATTTGATGCTGCCAATCTATATTTGGAAAATTTAAATCCCCCATAATGCACACATTGCTAAACCTTGATGCTATTTTAATTTCCTCCCATAAAGATGTTCCGTCATTTCTACTCATATTTGGCGGTCTATACATAACTCCAATAACTATGGTCTCACTACGTTCGTTAACCTCTACCCAAACACTTTCATTATAATTATTTAGTCTAATACCTGATTTAATACAGCTTTTTAATGTACTCCTGACAAATACTGGTATACCGCCTCCCCTCCTACTTGTTCGGTCATATTTAAACAAACTATATCCCGGTATATCAAATTCTGCATAAATGCCTGGTTTCTGTATTAATCCATGTTTCAGTTAGCGCTATTATGTCTATATTTTCTTTGCTAACAAGTGCTCTAAGTTCGTTCATATTGTTACATAAATTCCTACAATTTGCATAATAAACCCTCAACCTATTACTTTTATTTGCAACTAACTTTCTATTGTTTTTAACTAGTTTATTTTTACCTGTTCAACTACTAGACCTAGACGGAAAATCTACTCCATCAGAATTCTCGTCATTACTAACAATTGCATGTGGCTGGGATTCTATTTTACTTACACACCTATGGTTTATTAACAAAACCCCGCAACAATCTTGTCGAGTGAGCTGGCCAAGGTGGAAACTCCTAGTCGAGAGAGATGTGCTCCATCCTGGGCATACAGTCCATCCTTACCATAGTTGTTAGATAATGGTTAGCATCAGTTAGGTAAAGGTTAACAACTGTTTTAGGTAAAGGTTAGCAACTGTCAGGTAGAGTATAGAATTATGTCATAATTTAGCCTACTAGGTTAGGTTAAGCTAGTCTAATTAAAATATCAAAATATGGGTTGTAGGGGGTTGGTGGGGGGATGGGGGTTGAGAGAAGGCACAGTTCTGAAAATTACCAAATATAGTCCTAGCCCTAGGTCTCACTGATTTTTTACTTTACTAAATTATCAATATTTGTATTGTTGTTGAAGTGATAATATTGTTTTGGAGTACATTTTGCATATTTGCCAATGTTCTGTACATATCATGATGTAGGCCTATGTAACTCTTACCTAATAAAGGCAATCAAATAATCAACACTCGAACTGCTAAATTCGTACCTACCGATAGCCTAGGCTATATTTTTCGTGAATAGATATAGACGATGGTTTAAAGGAAGGACCGTCCTATATCATGTTCAAATAATATGTAATAGCACTGTTTATGTTTGTATTAAATTTAAATAGTGATAAATGTCTATATTAACAGGATAAATATTCCGAAATTATGTTCCGAAATATGTTAACATTTTAGCAAGATACGAAACAACCCTATTTTCATTATATCATAATGGATTTTACTCATTTGCATAATTTCAAATACCTAGGGCATTAATATAATATTTTTCTATCCTTTTTGTAGTGATATTTGTATGATTTAGTGGTATATTGTTGCCTGTCCAGGTTTATGACTATGGTAACAGTTCAGTATGGGCAGGCCCAAGTAACCCTGCCTTTTTTGCGTACTACACGGCAAGAGAAGCTTTCGGTTCTGTCATGACTGTTCAAGGTAAACAGTAACTGATAAATTCAACATCATGTTCAAATAATATGTAATAGCACTGTCAATGGTTGTATTAGACAAAAATAGTGATAAGTGTCTATTTATTTGGATAAATAGTATTAAGCCGAATAAACTAAATACCGAATGTTCACTAGAGTGGATGTTGATACGTTTGCAAGATAAGTTTAAAGTAAAATATATGAGGGAGGAGGGAGGTAGGAAGGAAGGGCATGGTAAGTCACACAGGAAGTTGTCAACACTTTGAAGGTCCAGATCATTGTTATTAAAGTAAGCATTTGGCAAAGTAAGGAATTGTTAAATACCTTAGCCAATACTCTGCTATTCACCAAAAATAAAATTTAATTATCATTATTAATTGGTAGGGTAGGTATGTATAGGTAGGTTGCTTAAATAATAATTGGTGGAATTCATAGGGACTCGAACCTGTTTGAGAGAGTTAAATTTTGAAAAAATGCATGGATCTGAATTATGAAATTAGGAATTATTAAGCAAAACTAGGGGATGTGGGGAAGCCCAGACTGAAGACTGAAAACGTTGTGTGGGTACAGATAATTATTTGTATATACACATTTCAGAATAGACAGTTTTCAATGCTGCGGACAAACTATTCCACCAATTTCTATTCATTTGGTATCAAAAAGTTCGGAATTGCGAGCCTCACCCACCTACGCAAAAATGGCTTTGATCATCGGCATAGTTTTAAAGATGTGGATATATAAGTGGAATTAGAGTTTTTTTCAAGATTGACGGAAAAAACTTACGTGCAAAGTAAAACCTCATATAACATTTGTGGAGCATTAGTAGTGGAGTCCATATACCTGTGACGCTCACCGCTTCGCCCAGAACCGCATGGCTTACTCGCTAGGACTCGCCAGGGCAGAGAATATAGCTACAGTCTACCTATCATTTTGTACTTTCCTTCTCTGAGAATATCCTTGTCAGATCCGTCCCAGACAGCATACTCTAAGCATCTCCCATGAACTGTTCCACACTCTTGTCTTAGAACCTTTCTCTCCTACTGCCTCTATCATTTCCACTACTTCCTCACCTTTTATTTATATCAATCCCCCTCTGGTTCCCTGCATCCACACCTTAAATTGGTGCCAGACTGTATTATATGCTGGATCTCACATTTCATGTACTAGGCTAAGGTTGAAGATAGTCATTGTCTTTTTGGGAGATTGTATTGCTCGGACTGTCTCCATCAATCACTAATGTTTCTATAGGGTTAAATAATGCTAGACTAGGGATCAGGTACCTTGCTGTTGGTGTTTTCACTGTGTGTAGGCTACTTTTGAGCTGCACGACACTACGGATTCTGTGGGTTACCTGGGTGGAACTTTTGTCTGTGTACCTTGGAGTTTAGACTGTGTAGTGCGTGAGGGCTGCTTGCCTAATCCACCCAACACTGTTCTAACTCTATTTGCTTTTACTTTTGAGGGTCGCCAGGAGGATACTCGATACTTGTGATCGAGAATCCTCAAGAGAGCACCCCTTCATATTAACGTAATCAGGCCGCACAGACCCAAGGTCCACACTAGGCTAGGAGCTGCCTTGCTCCACCAGAATTCTGTACCTTTGCGCATCCCAGCTAGACTTTATTAACCCGGGTAGACATTAGCTGGATTAGATCATATACTCTTTTATGCATACCCATTATTTCTACACAAGCATTTTGAGGTCTAGGTTGCTGTAGAGAGACACAACCAGCATAGACCGGTTTTGTTAATAGGAGTACTACTTTTTCGTGGCGAGCATTATTACTGTTGCACCGCTTATAATATTCTTGTGTCCAATAACATTATAGGTCCAGCCTTTTTGTGTATTTAGCCTACACGTGCATTGTCCTGCCTCCTGCTATTTTGTGGTTCCATTTCCGATACGTTCTTCTTAGTAGCATCCGACATTATTCAGAAGATTCCTTGTTCGGTGCTTGAGGACTTTACAACACTTTCTTTCATAAAGGAGTGACAGATATTATTGATTAAAGTAACGTTAAGTAAACCTTCTTCTTGTTTGCATTAGATCACTCTTGTGATTTAATTAAGTTAACTAGCTTTTCCTTGTGTACCATAACTAAGCAACCATATGTTATAGGTAATAGGCTGTTTCAGAGAACATCAGCCTATAGTAGAAGCACATACATACTGAGAGTTAAGATACCCCGCTATCGCAGATATAACTCTGGAGGGTATATGTGTTCTTTGTTCGACAGGATTATATATCAGGGGTTGGATCTAGCGTTTCCGTTGTTGCATTTATGCCAGTCTAGTCCAATGTATAAGAGCCACTGATTTATACGAGACCCGATTGTAACAAATGGCGACCTAGCTCAGGATTTGGTGAACTGACATATAATTGCAGGTTATTGTGCAGATTTTTCTCACAGTTTAGGCAGTGAACATTTGTTGATTTTGTGGAATAATTTTTGAGGACATGCAAGAATTATTTTTTTAGCAAAGTAATATAGCACTTAAGCGGTCTCCGAGAATTTTTTATTGTGAATATTGTGGTATAAGAGTTTGGGGTACTTCTTTGTTGTGTATCAAAGTGAAAAATCTTCAGTGAGGATCATGTCTTATAGCGGATCAGTGCAGGATGAGGACACAGTACGTGATGTAGAAGCTGAGGAGCAGCAGCATGGGCAGGTTGTTAACTTGGTGAACAGTGAGGAGGATGCAAGGATTTTTTTACAATGGCCTGTTACTTCCGACCGGTTGGTGGGTATGAATCGGTACGGTCTCCAGTGCTTAGCCGCAGCTATCGGTCATGTATGTACTAGTGGCATGACCAAGGATGACCTGATGACGTGTGTGCTGGGTGGGGTGACTGGCGTACGAGGTAGGGTGAGTGCTCAGAGCCCTTTGGCCGAGCCTCCCCTTCACTCGACTCCCAGTCCTCCTATTGGAGTACCGACCCTGAGCACGCTTCCGCAGGTGGGTAGTGACTGGCAGGGTGGTTTGCCCCCTGGGGGGATCACCGGGTATTTCTAACATCATTGCATCTCCTCCTCCTCCTCAAGGTTTGACCCCGGAGATGCTCTATTAGCTCGAGATGGCAAAGATGCAACATCAGAGTCAACAGCAGATAGAGCTAGCTAAGATAGAAGAGAGAAAAGAGCTGGCTAGGATGCAGCAACAGACGAGGGAAGCTGAGCTTAGGACTTAACTAGAATCTACAAGATACTCTGCCGATATGGATTTAGAGAAATCTCGTGTGGAGACGACGGGACAGCGACTCGGTACTGGAAACCGTGCGCATGATCAGTCTCTGTCGCACCTTCTCAAACTGGTCCCTGTATTTGACGAGTCTGGTGTCACAGAGTTTTTCAATAGATTTGAGAAGAAGTGCCGGGAGCATCAGTGGCCTGAAGTTAAGTGGGCGGCCCTTGTGTCCTCTAGACTCGTAGGTAAGGGGCTCAAGGCTTACGATGCACTGCCTTTGGAGTCCTGCGTTGTTTATGAGGAGCTCAAGGAAGCTGTCCTGCGGGCATATGAGCTACAACCCGAGACATATAGGTTAAAGTTCCGGGGTGTGACTAAGGGGCGAGACAGTACCTTCTTGGAGCACGCCCGGGACCTGTCCGACGCTATGGGAAACTGGCTCAGATCAGAGAAGACAACTACGTTTGATGAGATGAAACAGTTGATGCTTCTAGAGCAGTTTTATAAGTGTACGGGCGGCGACTTGACTTTAAACCGTAAAGAGAAGAACCCAAGAACTCTCGTAGAAGCAGCAGAGATGGCTGATCGTCGGTTGTCACTAATTCGGGGGTGCGGCTCTGCACAGAGAAACGATGTAGGCGTTAAGGAGCGTTCCCCTCCCCCTCCCCGGAATATGGACACGCATAAATTTAAAAGCAATGACACCAAGACTGATCACAAACCTAGCACCGCCCCGTTTAAGATGGGTCAGGGGACTTTTACACCTCAGTATAAATCCCAGGGGAAATTTGAGTGTTATCACTGTCACAAAGAGGGGCACATGGCAAAAGCTTGTCCGAGCAGAGCTCCCACGGCAGCTGTGTCATTGGCTCGCAGCATTGGGGTGTTCCAGAAGTCTTGTGTTTGCTGGAGGCATAAGATCAGAGGATGGAGCACCTCCAGTGAAGAAGGATCCGGAAGGCTCGAACCCTGTCCGCGATGCCTTTTGCGACCATAGAGGGCATGGCTGCGTGAAGTGGGGGGGTAAGAAGCACGGGGTACAGCTTTTGCGTGACACAGGTGCCTCTCAGACACTCTTGAAGAATTTCACTGGTAGACCCATAAACGCGGCGCGGGTAGTTATGATGCAGGGAGTTAATGCAACTAGGTCATACCCGCTTGTTAGAATGGAGCTTGAAGTTGACGGTGTGACTCGCGAACTGGATGTGGGAATCGTGGAGAAATTGCCTGTTGGGGGCGTCGACCTCCTTCTCGGCAATGACTTTGCGGTGCCTGCTTCTAAGGTTTCACCCTTAGTCGTTGCCGAGGAGCCGGCCGACGTGAGTAGAGAGGAACAGGAGTGGGTTGAGAAGTGTCAGGTGCAACCAATGGCGTGTGTTGTAACCAGATCTCTCGCATCCAGGGAGTCACAGCCTAACCAACAGTCTTCAAATAAGCGGAGGAACGGTCACGAGAAGGTGCTGAAAGCTGATACGGTGGAGAGTCTAGTACCAGCAGCGCTTCTCGGGGAATCAGTATTAGCACCGTTATTAGAGTCTGGAGAAGCACCACCACCTGTCACTGAGAGTGTAGAGGCAGGGCTTAAAGAGACTCAGAGGCAGCAACGGTATACACGGAGAGAGCAACGGGATGCAAAGTTCGATGTTGGGGGAGGGCATGAGTTGATTCGCAAACACTTAGACAGGCTAGCTCCCTCAGATATTCTCAAATTGCAGCTAGAAGACCCGGAGGTTCTAAAGTGTAGTGACGGTGCTGTCGAACTTGAGACTAGAGAACGAATGTTGCGTAGTCTGGAGTTGGCTGGCCGCAATCTGGTAGGCTCTCAGGCCCTCATGAAGGACAGGTACGACCACAAGGTGAAACTGAGGGAGTTTCACATGGGTCAGGAGGTGTTGATACTACTCCCTCTTGTAGGTCACCCCTTATCCGCAAAGTAAGCTGGTCCTTATAGGGTAGCAGAGAAGCTCTCGGACTTAGATTACCTGGTGGCCACTCCAGACATGCGTAAGAGGAATCAGTTATGTCATGTCAACCTGATGAAGGAGTATGTGAGGCGCCCACCTGAGCCTCTCACTGTCCCTGTGATGACTTTCAGCAGTCAAGGTGGAGAAGGAGAACGGGACAGTCATGCGCAGGTGGATGACAACTGGGATTATCATGTTTCTGCAGATCAGTGGGCGGGAAACACGAGACAGGCGGCTCATGAGGCTTTGCAACACCTACCTGAGCAACAGCGTGTGGCTGTCGAGCGCCTATTCTGTTTATACCCTACTGTATTTGCGGAACACCCAGGCCTCACTACTCATGAAGTGCACGACGTTGACGTCGGAGACCACCCGCCCTTCATATCAGTGCCCTATAGGGTGCCCCCTATTAAACTTCCGGCCCTCCGGGCGGAGTTGGAGTATATGTTGCAACAGGGACTGATCGAGAAGGGGGCGGTAAATTGGACATCTCCCATAACACTGCAACCTAAGCCGGATGGCAAGGTGCGCTTCTGTGTTGATTACCGCAGGCTAAACGGCTTAACTCCCACCAACCCATATCCTCTTCCCCGGGTCGATGACTTTGTAGACAAGATTGGCAGGGCCAAGTTCTTGACAAAGGTGGACCTGGTAAAAGGTTACTGGCAGGTGCCTTTGTCTGAACGGGCGAAAGAGGTGTGTGGTTTTGTGGTGGATGGTGCTACATATCGTTGTAATGTCATGCCGTACGGTCTAAAGGACGCACCAGCGACCTTCCAAAGCTTGATGAACGAGTTAGTGGCTGACATTCCGAACTGTACCGTGTACCTGGACGACGTCATTATCTACGATGACGATTTCAAGAGCCACTGTGAACATGTAGAAATCCCTATTTAAGAAATTAAGCGTAGCAAACTTGGTGATTAACCTGAGAAAGTGTGATTTTGTGCGGGCTACCGTGCAGTATCTGGGGTTCATGGTGGGTTTGGGCCAGGTGTGCCCCCCACAGAATAAGATATTGGCTATTAACCATTTCCCCAGGCCGTCCACCAAGAAGCAGATCATGAGGTTTTTGGGCATGATTGGTTACTACCGCCGCTTTATAAATGGCTATTCTACTGTGCTGGCTCCTCTGACGGACCTATTGGCCAAAGATAGAAAGTTTAAGTGGGCGCCTGAGTGTGAGAGGGCTTTTTTGCTAGTAAAACACCTGTTGTGTACTCACCCCATCCTCAGGGCCCCGGACTTTAGCCGACCATTCCAGCTGGCAACTGATGCCAGTGGTGTGGGGGCTGGTGCCGTTCTGATGCAATCAGACGAAGATGGGCTGGAGCACCCAGTCAGTTTCTTCTCAAAAAAGTTCAACTCGGTGCAGAAGAACTATTTAGTAGTTGAGAAGGAACTGCTGGCGATTGTGCTAGCGCTCAGGCACTTTGAGATGTATGTTCCAGCCTATGGACCAGTTGTGGTGATCTACACCGACCATCACCCCCTCAAGTTCCTGAATCAATTCCATAACCGGAATATGAGGCTGACCAGGTGGTCACTAATGTTGCAGGAATACAACCTAGACATACGCCATATTGCCGGTTCTGAGAATGTGATTGCAGATTGCTTATCGAGGGTGGAAGACCCAGGGTAGATCATCACAAGGGTAGCCTCCTACTTTGGTTTGATTAGTATGTTTACGTCTGGTGCTTGTTGGCTCGCGTGTGTAGCCCAGCGTATTGGGTCGTAAAGTAGGAGTTGCTGTGTTGGTATAGAAGAAAAAACTAGGCTTGCCCCTGTAGTGCAGCTGCCATAAACATATTAAAAATATAAAAATCCTAAAAAAAACTCTTTCTTTGATAGTTAAATTTTCTTTGAGTATGTTATAGCAGAAATTCTGAGTTGTACTCCTCTCAGAAGGCTGGGCTAGTGAAGCTCGCTCTTATGAGCATAACTATGTAATTTAATCTATTGTGTTGGGAAAGGTTGTTAATTTTTATAATGTGTTATTTTGAAGAGAACTGTGCTTTACATTTCATTGTCGCTGGGTGGCTAGGAGTGGCGAATTTTGTATGGGTTCTGCGTGTCAGATTTAGAGGTCATAGTTGGAGCCTCTTAAAAATCTTGGGTGGGGTGTGACGCTCACCGCTTCCCCCAGAACCGCATGGCTTACTCGCTAGGACTCGCCAGGGCAGAGAATATAGCTACAGTCTACCTATCATTGTGTACTTTCCTTATCGAGAAAGCTTGTGTTGCAGACAGTTCAGAACTGTTCTTTGTTTTCGTCTGTCACAATCCTTTCTATTTTATTTAGTCAATTGAAAGTATTGTGTTAAGTAGTTGAATGATGGGAAGGCGAGCGGGAGAGAGAGAGAGAGAGAGACCAGGTGGTGTTACTTGGTGGTGAGTGTGGCGCGTGGCTGGCCCCCTTACATAGGCCTCGCGGGATTCGTTGCCTCCTGCCTAACACGGCCTACTAGGCGGCTGCTTACTGGGCGACTGTCGCGCGCCCTCGTGCCATTCCTGCGAACTGGGACTCCAGCCATGCGGCCCTGAGAATATCCTTGTCAGATCCGTCCCAGACAGCATACTCTAAGCATCTCCCATGAACTGTTCCACACTCTTGTCTTAGAACCTTTCTCTCCTACTGCCTCTATCATTTCCACTACTTCCTCACCTTTTATTAATATCAATCCCCCTCTGGTTCCCTGCATCCACACCTTGAATTGGTGGCCAGACTGTATTATATGCTGGATCTCACATTTCTTATGTACTAGGCTAAGGTTGAAGATAGTCATTGTCTTTTTGGGAGTGTCGGGAATAGGGTAATGATCCCGACAGTTTTAGGTCCAATAGGACATTTGAATTTGGCGGTATCGTATCGCTTGTACGATTTCGGCTGGTTCTTTGTGTATTGTAGTTATTCTTAAGTTAGGTTAAATATTAACTGTAATGTATAAATATCTACATCAGCTCTAGATGTATTATGAAACCAAGTTATGGGTTATAATTATTATGAGCCGGCAGCCATATGTAATTTCGCGAAGCGATCGGACGCCGGCCCTTTAGTCTCTCAATCAACACCATACAGTCAACATCTCCTCCCCCGGCTCTGACTCAACCCACAGTTCACCATGTGCTACAAATATTAATCTATAACAATATTAACAACAGTCCTACATCACCAGTCCTCTAAGCTAAGTTCATTGTATCGATATTGTATTATGTGAACATTCCTACATGTCATGCAATTGAATTAGCCGCGTGCGGGGGACTGGATTACACCCATCGAATACCTCGTTGGTAATTATATTATAACTATTTGTTGGGATATTTCATGTACCAGTGATATGTAATTTAACTTCTTTATCTAAATTCCCGACAAATAATGGTCCTTCGTGCCCTAAAGCTTCCTTACCGTAGTACCGTTTTGTTTGCTTCCTTGACGCTTGTGGGCTTACAAATGGCTGCCGCCTCGCGCGTTGTTGGCCGACTGCCTTTTCCCTAGTTTTGACCCAGCTTCTTCCCTCGTGTTTTTTACCGTTTAGGCACCGTCCCTATCTTTTTGGGACTAGTTTCCAGGTTTTTTTTGGGCGTGTGCTCCTTGGCGTTTTTTGGTGGGTTAGCTGGGCTGGAGATTGGGGTAGGGGTTGTTTCGTCGGTCACCATTTTGCACTCATAGGCTTGGTTAGGCTAGGCAGTCTAGGCCTGCAGGTGTCTGTGGTGGCTATTCATTTCGCTTTGGTGGTGTGCCTGTGGTGTTAATTGTGTTTTGTCTTTGTGGGACTCATTATTGATTTTGCTGGTGGGGAGGGTTCTCATGTGACCTTTTATATTTAAATTTCATAATAGCCTAGGCCTGGTTGCTTAAAGTGGCGGTCATGAGTGTCGGTCTTTGTTAATTCCTAAGCGATTGACGGTTAATAGTCAGACCTCATGATTGTAGCTTAACCAACTAGGCTTACCTATAAAGGGCTTACAATAATTAGTGCTTTACCTTACCCTTTCTTTTAATGGATTTAGTATTTAATTATTTTGTCTAGTTAGATCATTTCCTTTCGATAGTTTATATTAAGGGGGATGTAAGTATTATGTAATTCTTTTTGAGTAAATTTCTTAAGTAATGGGGGTTTGCCGCTGTTGATTCCTAAGCGATTAACGGTTTGTAGTCTGACCTCATTGTAGTTTAAGTTGCTTAAAATTAGACCTTAACGATGACAGATTTAAAGAAACTTAAGATTCTTAACCCGGGAGCTGCGGGGAGACTCTTAAGAGTTCCCCCGGCGCACTGCGGGTAGACTCTTAAGAGCAGAGACTTTGAACACGTACCAAAACCGCGCGTTTATAGCCAGGCGGCTGAAAATTGGTGTGGGTATAGTACTACATGTCAACTCTCGATACCACCCCGCCAAACGCTCGCCCCGCACTCGTGCAAGCACCACCGCGCCAGTAACCACGCACTAGTCATGGAGCCTACACGTCCCTCACGCTCGCTCCCTGATGACACAACCAGCCCTCCTTCTGGTGGTGTTAGCCGCCGTGGAAGGCAGAGGGTGGCTGCCAAAGACCCTAGCTACCAGTACGACACGCCCTACAGCTCAGAGGACGAATCACCAGCACCAAAAGCACGTAAAACACGTGCAAGCAGGGCAATGGCACAGAGGTCATTGGTCTTTCGGGACACTGCCACCACGACCCAGGCCACTGCAACAACCACTACCACCACCACTGCCACCACTGCCACCCCTGCCACCCCTGCCACCGGTACCAGCGACGCAGGAGGCCGCCCTAGGGCTGCATTACCTGCAGGGGCAGGAAAAATGAAAGGCACGGGCGTAGGGAAAAGAACCCGTACGCCAGCCACAGTGCCCCTACCACCACCAACACCACCAGCCGCCCCTGGCCCGGCTGCCCCTGCCGCCCCTGCTGCCCCTGCCGCCCCTGCCGCCCCTGCTGCCCCTGCCGCCCCTGCCGCCCCTGCCCAAGGAACAGGGAAGGGGAAGGGGAAAGGGAGAGGGAAAGCGACTGGGAAAGCGACTGCTGGCCCTGGTGTCCCTGCCGGCCCTGCTGCCCCTGCCGCCCCTGCCGCCCCTGCTGCCCCTGCCGCCCCTGCCGCCCCTGCCCAAGGAACAGGGAAGGGGAAGGGGAAAGGGAGAGGGAAATCGACTGCTGGCCCTGGTGTCCCTGCCTGCCCTGCTGCCCCTGCCGCCCCTGCCGCCCCTGCCGCCCCTGCCCAAGGAACAGAGAGAAGGGCGACAGGCACCACCATCATCTTGCCATCAAGGCCACGCACCACTGCTGCCCCTGCCGCCGCCGCCCCTGCCGCCGCCTCTGCCACCACCTCTGCTGTCCCTGTCCATAAGACTCCCGCACGTGCCAAAGTGACCCGGAAAACTCTTACACCATCTAAGTATGCCGCCCTGCTGTTTGATGGTGATTCGCAGGACATTGGCAGCCCGGGTTTCGACGACGAAGCCCTAGCACGGGACCAAGGGTGGGGGGATTTGGGAGTGGACAGTGGGAGTGAGTCCGACGTCGGTGACGAAAACGAGGAAGGGCATCGTCTGTCGAGTGAAGAGGAGGGTAATGATGATGAAGTGCTGTATCGCGACCATGGAAGCGATATTTCAGACGCAGAAGCAGACGCAGACGACATTCCGATCCCTGGCATGCCTTCGTTCGATTGGTCTGACGGGGTCAATTTTGTACCTGACGTGCCCCAGTTCAATCCTGGGACGTCAGGAACAACTGACGACTGGCCCTGTGATGATCAAGCGAACGAAAGCGACTTCTTCCTCGCTTTTTTCGACATGGAGGTAATGACGTACATCGTTGCCCAAACAAACGCCTACTACAGGTGGGTGTTTGGCAGATTGGACGTCCTTTCTCCAAAAGCGAGAATACGAGGCTGGGTGGATACGACTGTGGCAGAATTTCTGACGTTCTTTGCCTTGTTGTTCCTCATGCCTCTGATCAAGAAGCATGTGTTGCAACACTACTGGAAGCACGACCCTCTCATCGCCACCCCAACTTTCAATAAGTTCATGACTCGTGACAGATTTTTGTTGCTGCTAAGATTTATGCACTTTGCAGACAACGAAAATCCTAACAGGATTGACAGGATATGGAAAGTTCGGGATGTGTTCACCATGTTGTTGGAGAGATATAGGAAATACTTTTACCCCTTCCTCAATTTGGTGATTGATGAGTCGCTCGTGCTCTTCAAAGGACGTCTTGTTTTCAAGCAGTATATCCCCTTGAAGAGGCATAGGTTCGGAATCAAGCTCTTCGTGTTGTGCGACTGTGAAACTGGAATAGTGCTTGACATGATCGTGTATACAGGAACTGACATTGACGTACCGAAAGCCGCTGCCAATGACCCCATGGGCATGTCAGGTGCCATCGTCAGGAAAATGTTGGCACCTTACCTGGGCAAAGGCCACATCATCTACACTGACAACTGGTATACTTCTCCTGCTCTCTGCCAGTTTCTTTATGACAACCAAACGGGGTCATGTGGGACTGTCAGAAAGACAAGAAAGTTTATGCCAAAGTTCACAGGTGATGTCATTCCTCTCACAGATGCCTCCTCCAGTGACACACCTTCAGAAGACGACCTGGCCCAGGAACACCGCGAGAGGCATGTGCGAAGAAGGCGACGAAAGGGGCAGAAATACAAGCAGCTCGAGAAGTGTGGGAAACTGATAGCCCTGAAGTGGAAGGATAAGCGAGACGTCCACCTGCTTTCCACCGTCCACACAGGTGCCCAGGTGGATTCTGGCAAAATCCACTACCGAACCAGGAAGACAATCTACAAGCCCGACATGGTAGTGGACTACACCAAAAACATGCGCCTGGTGGACAAGTCTGACTGTCAGCTGTCAGGTGTTGAGTGTCTGAGGAAGACTGTGAAGTGGTATCACAAGCTCTTCCTCCACCTAGTTGACATAACGATGCTGAACGCCTACAACTTGTGGTTGGTGAAGAAGGATATGGCCCCAAACCAGAAGCTGAAATTCCGGGAGTTCGTGTACAACGTCTCCTACCAACTCCTGGAGAAGTATGGCACCACCACTCACAGACGTACGGCATGGCGTGGGGATCACGTTCCTGACCGCATCCAGCTGGGTGTCGAAAGACACTACAACCAACACCGAGCTGATTGGCACTCGTCACAGGCAGGTGCAGTGCACCGTCTGCAGCTCCAGTGTGAGGAAACCCCATGTGACCAAAAGAGTCACCTCAATGTGCGCCGAGTGCAAAGTTGCACTCTGCCTGGGTGACTGCTTCAGGGACTACCACACCTTCAAGAACTACTGAGTGTCGGCCCCTGCCCTGCCCTGCCCTGCCCTGGACTCGCCCCGTGCCCTGCCCTGGACTCGCCTCCTGCCCTGCCCTGCCCTGGACTCGCGCCCTACCTTACCTGACCTGACCTAATTGATCACGCTACCTCATAATGTAACATATATATTATATAATGTATAAGTTCCAAAGATGTCCCTGTGATATAGCTTTTACATTATATAATTGTATGTTTCATTATTTAGTTTATAAGTTTCAAAGATTTACATGTAATATGCCTTATTTTTTTAGTATATCAATATATATGTTTGTTATTAGCCTAAGTAATGTGTATATAATCATTTTCTTACCTCAAATGAATTGTACAAAAATAAATATGTTTCAATAAATCATGTCAAACCTACTATGATAATAAAATAAAACAATAAAAAAAGAAAAAAAGAAAACAAGGTCATGTCATTGTATTCTTACAATATGATATATTCTATGAATATTTCATATTGTTTGAATACAATGGCATGATCTTGTAAAAAAAAAATTTTTTTAAATTTTTTCTAGACAATATAAAACCTTCCCCATAACCCCCTCCTGGATTCGATCCCACTACCCTACGACACTTTGAGTTTTCCAGTCCGCGACCTTACCAACCATGCCACAGGAGCTCATACCAAATATCACTCAAAACTTCGTGTCTACAATCGAAATGACAATATACAAAAAAAAAATGAATTATCCCACCAATTTACGTTTGTAAATTGATGGGATTATCAATTATATCATGCCAAGGTTTATAATAGTTTGTCTCTGTCAAGAATTAGTAATTATATAACTTTATTCTGTCAAAAATTGCCCAAACACTCAGCAAAATTGCCCCTCTCAGTGTGACTCCACTCATTTTCACACGGTCAGGCGGTCACGAGGTGACCCTTGCCGCTCCTTGATTCTCCAGCTACAGCAGCTCTGTCTGGGAACAAAATTGGTATAAATACAATAATGGATAAAATACTCTTCACAAATACATTTGTATTGTATAATATTGTAAATAAAAATGAATAATAACTGTGTGGGTGTCGAAAATTGCTCAACCAGCTTTCTTATGTCTCGCCTACGCGCGTATATTGGATTATACATAGTCATGACTGTCATACAAATAATTGCAGTAGGTCTCGAATATACATTTAGATTGCATATTACTTCGAAATAAATAAGTAAACGTTTCTCTGGTGGCAATCTACCCTTTCGCAGGTGTAAGGAGACACCAGTCTATATTTAGCCCTCTATCACAACAGGCAATCTGCCTGTGTTGACTCAGCACCGTCGCTGGTGGTCTATAAATATAGTACTTTATTTACAGTCAATGGCCTACATGTTTCTGTGGTACTTCACATGTGTCTAAAATGCAATGTCTGCTTGCATAAAAATGCAATTCTGAAGTCCATTTATATGTACGACATACGCATGTCTCAGTTTCTCTCTCTCTCTCTCTCTCTCTCCCTTCCTGACTCATGTTATTGTAGACCTGTTGATGGCAACGAACACCAGCCATCTGGTAGACATAAGGGTCAAAATACCAAACATCAATACGCCTGGGGTGCCTCCACAATTATCACTAAGCTGGTTATCTATCTAGAGATCTGCCTGACTTCCATCTCTCCACGACTCACTCACTCACTGCACCCCTGCATGCCTCCCTCCCACCCACCCACCCCCAACCCCCCCTTTCAGGCTTCCGTCTGCTAGAAACACATTCACAATTTGCGTAAATATCGCATCAATTGGGCTATATGCGGTATATTCCTTGTTATATGGGACGCCTACATATGTACACGTCTTTATTATAGCATGAGAGTGCTCTAAATACAAGATTGACGTGATATTTATGGCGTAACACACCCTCTCCCCCTTTCATTCCCACCACAACTCACTCACACCTTGGTTCACGCATAGAAACTCATTGATAATGTGCGTAAATATCGCATGAATTGGTTTATATGCGGTATATATTTTGATATATGGCACGTATACATACGTACAAGTCTGTATTATAGCGTGACAGTGCTCTACGTACAAGATATACGTGATATGTATGGCGTAAACCACACTCTCAGCTCATAAATTGCCGCCAAACCTCCAACACATCTTCATTCCCGCCTAAATATTCTCTTATAATTCCCTTATATATTGCAATTTTTGGTCACTATGAGGCATATTCATTGTTATATGGGTGCCCTACACATGTATACATACTCTAAATAGCCTAAAAGGGCTCGAAAAAGGAGATATACGTGATAATACGCGGTAACCCACCCCCTCCTCCTATCCCCTGCGCGCGTAAATATTCGGCAGGGAAATCTCGCCGCTCGATGACAATCTAGCCGCGCGGTGCCATTCGCTCCACATTTTTCAACTACGAACCGTTCCCCTACTCCCCCCAGACATTTTTTGGGGGGTCAAATATATATGGGCCGATGCACGCAAACATTCCCTACACGATGATGTACTTTTTATCGAAATTGGCAATAGGTCCCAAAATCATCATAGGTGCGCACAGTCTTACCCTGTAGAAAACCCCCTGTGCGCCGCGGAGAGGTTAAGGGAGGGATGAAGGGAAGTTTAAATAGATGTTTAAGAGATCTTGATGAATTTTTAATAAGTGCTACGGCTGATCAAATAAAGGGTAAATTCGCTACTGTTACTAAATCGCTAGCTACTTATGATAGTTATGCTCAGCAGGTATATGGTTTATTGACAGTTACTGACGATGTGGAAGAAGTAATGTCGGCAGATCTTGAGTACTTTGAGGATGTTAATACAGCCTTAGCCAGACTATCTTCCACCCAAGAATCAACCTCTGTTAAGGATACCGGTACACCAAAGGCGACTGGTTTTAACCTGCCGAAGCTTACTTTGCCTACCTTTTCCGGGGATTCGGCTACCTGGACTGGATTTTGGGATATTTTTGAGTGTTCCGTCCATCATAATAAAACACTCACATCCATCCAAAGGTTCACATATCTCCGTGGTCAATTGAAAGAGGAGGCATTGAAGTTAGTCGATGGGTACAAGCTAGAAGCTACCAGCTACGAGTCTGCAGTGGAGTTGCTGAAGAGAACTTACGGGAGAGTGGAAGTCATCAAGACCGCGTTAATTACTAAGTTCTTCACGCTAGATCCTCCATCCTATGATGTGACGGCCCTAAAGGAGTAATATGCCTCCTTTGAGAGCCTCCTCCGATCTATGGAGACAATGGCCGTCACCAAGGAGGAGATATTTAGTGTGAATATCTTGAATAAAATACCCTCTCCCCTAAGGGAAATCTTAAGACGACAACTAAGCGACTCTCCACTAAACTTGGAAGCGTTGGTGGAGGTGTACCAGACTGAAGTCTTCAATATGGAGAGTACTGGACACTACCGACAAGTGGAGGTGTCGCCATCTACTGCAGCTTTCCCGGTACAGACTTCTCCTAAACAGAAAAGGCCGATATCATTAGGTTGTAAGGTGTGCAGTGTCCACGGTCATCTGTGGTATCAGTGTCCTAAGTATCCTAAGGCTACACAGAAGATTGGCAAGGCTAAATCGCTTAAGTTATGTACCAGCTGTCTGGCAAGAGACCACTTCAACAGTACCTGCACCAATTCCTACATCAAACCTTGTAAGTATTGCAAGGGGAAACATTGGTTTTCCCTTTGCACCCAGTCTGATCGGCACGACGGCAAAGAAAAGGGGAGAACCCCCAAAGAGTCACATGAGAAAGGTAAGAGCGAGGGTGATAAAGTATCTGCCATGTCCATTGCTTCTCGAGAATGTCAATTGCTTCCTACTATGATGCTGCCAGTAGTGGGGAGTAATAATAATACTATAATGACGCGCACCTTACTTGACCAGTGCTCACAGAGGTCATTCGTTCTGCGGTCATCATTACCCCAGCTCATGTGTACCAGCAAGGGTCAAGAGAATTTGCGTCTCCATGGTTTCACTGGTGAAATAGATACCAGTGACTATGATATAGTGGAGATTTCCTATGTTTATAGAAAAAAGGTATGTCCCATCAAGGCTGTTGTGGTCGACACACTACCCAGTTTCTATATAGCATCAGAGATTCAACCACATTTGAAATATCTCAGAAGCAAGGGGTATAAACTGGCTGATGATCAACTCTCTGCTAACAATGGTATTATGCTACTGGTCGGAGCTGATTATTACTACGACCTGGTTCACCCTGGATATCGGCGGGTAGATAAGCTAATAATGCTCCCCACGATCCAAGGTTATGCCATTTCTGGATCCTATGCCACTTCCTCTCAAGACACACAGGTGGAGGTGGTTACGGTCCTCAAGGTAGCATTAAGCCCCATAGATAAATATATTAGGCCAAATGTGCCTGATACTACATGTACTGATATAGATAAGCTATGGGACTTGGACAATATTGGAATTGACCCACATGAACTTGATCGTGAGTCCAAGCTAGCGTTAAGCTCGTATGAAGAGACTGTAACGTATGACTCTGGCAGAGGTCAGTATGTGGTAAGGCTCCCTTGGAATAATAACAAGAGTAAATTATCTACTAATTTCCATCTAGCACTTGGTAGGTTACGTGGCCTTCAGAAGCAGTTTGTCAAGGATCCAAGTTATTGTGAGACTTATGCGGCAGTTTTAGCCGAGCAGGTACAACGTGGATTTGTGGAGAGAGTAGATCTCAATGAGTATGGGGATAACATCCATTACCTTGCTCACCATGGGATTAAAAAGGACAGTTCCACCACTCCTGTTCGTATTGTGTATGACTGCTCTGCTAAATCCAGTGATCGCTCCTATAGCCTGAATGATTGTCTGTACACGGGTCCGTCCCTGGTCTCTGATCTAGCGCAAATTATGTTGCGCTTCAGATGTCATAAGTTTGCATGGGTCGCCGATATTGAGAAGGCCTTCCTGATGCTTCAACTCCATCGTGAAGACAGGGACTCGACAAGATTTTTATGGCCACGGGACCCAATGGATCTAGATTCAGAGTATCTGGTCTACAGGTTCAGAGTCGTCTTATTCGGGGCGACCTGTTCCCAGTTCCTTCTCAACGCTACTATCTTGCGTCATCTTGAGGAGGCTGGACTAGATCCTGACTTCAAGAATGAGATCAAGCAGGGGATCTATGTGGACAATCTTCAAGGCACCGGAGACAATGAAGATTTATTGCTCAAGAGATGCTGGGAGATCCGTGATATATTTGCCAAGGCTCATTTATACTTAAGAGAATGGGCCACTAATAAGAACATAAGAACATAAGAAAATGGGAGTCTGCAGAAAGCCGATTGGCCTAAGCAAGGCAGATCCCTGTCCCACACAACCCCAATTACAAAGCCCAATTATAGGCTCAACACTCTAATACCCTGAGGATCATCTTACCAAAACGGTTAGAGATTAACGCAAGATTACGGGGGTCTGCAGAGCGCTGATTGGCCCAACCCCGCTGATCCCCCTTCACACCCAACCCTTCTCGTCCATATGCTTATCCAATTTTATCTTAAAGCTCCCTATCGTTTTTAATCCCACTATAGCACTTAGTAGTCCATTCCACCCATCTACAACTCTGTTACCAAACCAATATTTGCCTATATCTTTTCTGAAACGAAATTTATCTAATTTGAAACCATTGGTACGAGTTCTTTCGCTATCACTGAGCTTTAGTACATTTGTCATGTCCCCTTTGTTAATCCCACTAACCCACTTGAACACCTCTATCATATCCCCTCTAACTCTGCGTCTCTCTAACGAATGTAAGCCTAATTTCTTCAACCTTTCTTTATACGGAAGATTTCTAATATTATGGATCATTTTTGTCATTCTACGTTGTACTCTCTCCAATGAATCTATGTCCATTCTGTAATAAGGACACCAAAATTGAACAGCATAATCCATATGGGGTCTCACTAATGACAAGTAAAGTTTTAAGATAACATCAGCAGTTCTGTTACTCACACTCCTTGAGATGAACCCGAGAATCCTATTTGCCTTGTTTCGAACGCTTATACACTGTTGTCTAGGCTTCAAATCATTGCTAACAAACACACCTAGATCTTTCTCACAATTCGAGTTTTCTAATTCCACATTAGCTAGTTTATATTTAACATTTGTATGCATCTTCCCTATCTTTAATACCTTGCATTTGTCAATGTTAAACTTCATCTGCCAATTTACTGACCATTCGTGTAAGGTATCTAGATCCCTTTGGAGGCACTCTATATCTCTATCTGAATCAATTGTTCTCCCCATTTTGGTATCGTCTGCAAATTTACTTATCCTACTAGTTATACCTAAATCAAGGTCATTTATGTATATAACAAACAACAGAGGACCTAATACAGATCCCTGGGGGACACCACTTTTGACTGCTCCCCATTCTGACTTCGTACCATTTATGCTGACTCTCTGCTTCCTACCAATTAGCCATGACCTAATCCATCCCAACAACGCCCCACCTATTCCATGCACCTCAACCTTTCTCATCAATCTCTCATGGGGGACTCTGTCGAAAGCTTTACTGAAATCTAAATAAATTATATCATATGACTTGTCATTATCTACTGCTTCATATACCTCTGAGAAAAAACTAAGCAAATTAGTAAGGCAAGAACGTCCCTGAGTGAATCCAGGCTGAGAAGAATTTATTAAATTAAATGTATCTAAGTGGTTTCTAATTTTACTAGCAATAATTGACTCTAGTAGCTTTCCTATGATTGATGTAAGACTAATGGGACGGTAATTGGATGCTATTGATTTGTCACCTTTTTTTGAAGATCGGAACTACGTTTGCAAGCTTCCAAGATTCTGGAACTATACCTGTCTCCAATGACTTGTTAAATACAAATGTTAATGGGTAACTTAACTCATCCCTACATTCTTTTAATACTCTAGCATATACCTCATCAGGACCAGGCGATTTATGAGGTTTCAGTCTGTCAATTTCCTTAAGCACATCATTTCTACTTATAGTAACCGTACTTAACCTATTTTCTATACTATCGCTATATACCTTACGGACTTCTGGAAACTGTGCCAAATTTTCATTAGTGAAAACGGAAAGAAATTGACTATTTAATGTACTGCACATTTCTAAATCATTTTCTGTCATTTCTCCTATCGAAGTTTTAAGGGGACCAATTACATCTCTAACCTTGGATTTATATAGTTGGTAAAAAGCTTTAGGATTATTTTTTGAGTCATTGGCAACCTTAATTTCATAATTTCTTTTTTCTTTCCTAATATCCTTTTTTACCTGTCTTGATAGATTCTGATAGTAAGCAAGTAGGTGAATTTCGCCTTTCTAATTTTATATATTCCTCTCTTTTGTCCTAGAAGATCTAATAGTCTATTATTCATCCATTTGGGTTGGTTCTGTGTTGATCTAAATTTTCTTTTGGGGATGTATTTATTTTGTGCATTGAATACTGACTTGATAAAATTATCATATGCATCTACCAAGGTTGACGTCTCTTCCTGACTTAAGATGACAGGTGCCTGAGAAGGGGTACACTCATTTGGACACCTGGATCGACTTATTTTTTTGACCATAGGGTCCGCTAATAGGGCTCTTCTTCGCTTTTTTAACTCGACTTATGTTGCTCGCCGTTAACCCACCATAATTGGCTTTTCTAAAGTCAGGTATTAATGTTGTATTCTCTCTGGTATTACCTTTCCATTGTATATTAAAATACACAGAATTGTGGTCACTATTTCCTAGGTGGTCCCCTATCTCTACATTATTTACCATATGTTCATTGTTACTGAAAACTAAATCGAGAATATTATTACCTCTAGTCGGCGTATCTATGAATTGAAATAAAAAACTATCTTGTACTACCTCTATAAACTCCTCAGAATCAGAGTCTCCTATTTGATGCTGCCAATCTATATTCGGAAAATTAAAATCCCCCATAATGCACACATTGCTAAACCTTGATGCCATTTTAATTTCCTCCCATAATGACGTTCCGTCATTTCTACTCATATTTGGCGGTCTATACATAACTCCAATAACTATGGTCTCACTACCTTCGTTAACCTCTACCCAAACACTTTCATTATCGTTATTTAGTCTAATACCTGATTTAATACAGCTTTTTAATGTACTCCTGACAAACACTGCTATACCGCCACCCCTCTTACTTGTTCGGTCATATTTAAACAAACTATATCCTGGTATATCAAATTCTGCTAAAAAATGCCTGGTTTCTGTATTAATCCACGTTTCAGTTAGCGCTATTATGTCTATATTTTCTTTTCTAACAAGGGCTCTAAGTTCGTTCATTTTGTTACATAGACTCCTACAGTTTGTGTAATATACTCTCAATTTACTTCTTTTCTTTATACCTAATTTACCTTTGTTTTTAGCGACATTTCCATCTTCCGTTGCACCATCACTACTATCATTTGCATTATAGTCATCATTTTTAGCATGAGACTGAATATCCTTATCGCTTTCGCCTGACGCTAAAATTGTTCCATTTAACCTCTCATTTACACTCTCAATATTTCTGTTCAAAACCCCACAACCACCCTATCTAAAGAACTAGCTAATGTAGAAACCCCTAACCGTGAAAGATGAACCCCATCCCTTGCGTACATCCCATCTCTCCCATAGAAACTATCCCAGTTATCAATGAATGGTATTGCTTTTTCTTTGCAATATTTCTCCAAACGGCAATTGACACCAATCGCCCTGGATGTCCATTCCTTGGGAACTCCTCTTCTGGGTAGGATACAATGTACTACAGGGATCCCTCCCTTCATCCTAACTTTATCTAACACATCCCGATACTGCTGCAGCAGTTCCTCACTTCTACCCTTACCAACATCGTTACTCCCGGCACTGAGACAGATAATGGGGTTATCTCCACTGTCTTCCAAGATGTGGTCCATCTTCTCTAAAACCCTCCCAACTCCATGGCCAGGCAGACACACAACCTTCCTAAGTTTAGTGCGGGTAGCCCTAACTAGATGTCTTACCATGGAGTCGCCATGTGATAATAGTGATCTTTTGAAAGGTCAATTTGCTTCTGACGGTGTAGCTACTGAGAATAGTGAGGTGAAGTTTTTAGGCCACAAATGGGACACTACCACAGATTGTATATCCTTCTGTCACACCCCATGCGGCGGTGTGCTTATGACCAAGCGACACTGCTTAAGCTTGTCAGCGAGGTTGTTTGATCCCCTAGGTTTTTTGCTGCCTGTAACAATCCGTGCTCGTATGTTTTTACAGCAACTGTGGCGGCTAAAACTAGATTGGGATACGCCCCTCCCGATTGGGTTACAAGATACTTGGCGGTTGATTCGGTCGGACCTTTCCACATGTTGCAAGGTCCAACTTAATCGTCAGGTTATTAGTGGTCAACAGGTGGATCTACATGCCTTTTCTGATGCTAGTAATAGTGCGTACGGTACTGCCATATACATATGCAATGGTAGTGTAGCGACGCTGGCTATAGCGAAGGCCAAAGTAGCCCCTATAAAGAAAATTACAGTTCCTAAATTAGAACTTACTGCATTGCTTCTGTCTGCTCGTCTAATAAAGTTTACACTGGATGCTTATGCAGACATACTACAGATTAATAACGTCTATGTCTGGAGCGACAGTCAAATAGCGCTTTCATGGGTACAGAGCCAGAAAGTGTTACCTGTTTATGTTTCTAATCGCACTGATGAGATTCATGACTTAGTTCCTACAGCTACATTTCGCTATGTGAGCACCAGGGATAACCCCAGTGACATAATTTCACGGGGGATCTCGGCACAGCAGTTTATGTCTTCCTCTATTTGGTGGCATGGACCACCATGGCTTACATCTCCAACTGAATGGCCTCAGGATTTCAGGGGATGCATATCTGATCCTTCAAGTCGGCCCCAAGATGATGTGTTAAGTAGTTCGAATGTGAGTACTACACATCAGGATAACAAGTTGGTAGAGTGGGAACGTTACGGCAGCTATGATCAAGTAATACGGGTATTTGCATGGATATACCGTTTCATTAACAACATGAGAAGTCGGGCTCAAGGGTCTTTCCTTAGTGAAGATTCGAAACATATCAGACTCCATGAAGCAAAAAGCAGAAGCAGAAGCAAAACTAATATGTTTAGTACAAAAGGAATTTTATCCTACTGAACATCAAATCCTGAGCAAGGAGTCAAAGGCCAAACCCTCAAACTTAATGAGGCAGCTAGGATTATATATGGAAGGAGGCATCATTAAGTGTAGAGGCAGGATACAAAAAGCGGACATTATTGATTCTTCTAAATATCCTGTCCTCCTTAGCTCCTCTCATTTGATTACCAAAATGTTGATTCGCCAATGCCATCGGACCTGCCTACATTTTGGCGTAAATTATGTTCTGGCGTATATGCGACAACGTTGGTGGATCCCTAAGATGCGACAAGCAATTAAAGGGATCCACAATAGCTTTACGATCTGTAAAAGATTACAGGGTAAGCCTTACTCCCCAGTTGATCTACCTCCCTTACCTGGGTTCAGGGTACAAAGGACTGAACCATTTCAGGTAACCGGGGTGGACTACACCGGAGCGATTCATGTTAGGGAATCGCCCGGTACTATCATAAAGGTATATGCCGTCCTATTCACATGTGCGGTAACCAGAGCGATTCATATTGAATTGATTGACGACCTATCCAGTGAGGGGTTTTTGCATACTCTACGACGCTTTGCAGGCCGCAATGGTTTCCCTCAAATTATTATGAGCGATAATGCGACTTGTTTTGTCGGGGCCTCTAAATATCTCCAGAGTTTAATGGATGACCCGCAGGTTGTGGCTACCCTCACTGGAAAGGGTTGTCAATGGAGATTTATACCAGCACGTGCACCATGGTTCGGGGCGATTTGGGAGAGAACAATCGGTATCGTCAAATCTGCCTTGAAGAAGGTATTAGGAAGGGCAATGGTGACCAGACGGGAGTTGCAAACCATCTTAATAGAAATTGAGATGTCAGTCAACGACAGGCCCTTGACCTATACCTCGGCAGATGTTGATGACCTCTTACCCATTTCGCCTTCCATGATGACACGTGGACGAACCCTTAATACCTTTCCTAGATCGTCCGTAAATGACGAAGATCTACATGATCCTACGTTCGGCAATGCTGACGCCACACGTCGTCGCTTCCAGTATGTAAACAAGGTGTCCGACGATCTATGGAAATGGTGGACCCAAGAATATTTGCTGTCTCTTCGCGAGCGTCACACTCATAAGATCAAAGGGACGAATCAACGATGGCCTCGTATCGGGGATATCGTCCTGATTCATGATGAGCGTCTTAGGTTATTTTGGAAGCTTGGGAGGATTATCGATATGTTCCAGGGCATTGATGGTCTTATAAGGGTTGCTAGAATACGAACTTCGACTGGGGTTACTACTCGCCCAGTCGTAAGGTTATATCCCCTGGAGCAGGATGTAGAACTGCCGGATGATCTTGGTGTCTCTACTGATACCCCTCCGCGGGAGAATGCTGGTGACAGTGCTCCTCAAGGTGGGGCAGCTGATAATGAGAAGGATGATCCTCCTCAGGCTTCAGGTGGCGCTCGTCCCAAAAGGAGGGCGGCTATGAGTTCCGTGGATCTTTGGAGATCAAAGATCAAACTAGGTGATCTTTGACTTCGATGTCCTTTTGTTGTTCTCTGTATATAGCTCCTGTATATCATTTTGGTGGCGGGCAATATGTCGGGAATAGGGTAATGATCCCGACAGTTTTAGGTCCAATAGGACATTTTAATTTGGCGGTATCGTATCGCTTGTACGATTTCGGCTGGTTCTTTGTGTATTGTAGTTATTCTTAAGTTAGGTTAAATATTAACTGTAATGTATAAATATCTACATCAGCTCTAGATGTATTATGAAACCAAGTTATGGGTTATAATTATTATGAGCTGGCAGCCATATGTAATTTCGCGAAGCGATCGGACGCCGGCCCTTTAGTCTCTCAATCAACACCATACAGTCAACATCTCCTCCCCCGGCTCTGACTCAACCCACAGTTCACCATGTGCTACAAATATTAATCTATAACAATATTAACAACAGTCTTACATCACCAGTCCTCTAAGCTAAGTTAATTGTATCGATATTGTATTATGTGAACATTCCTACATGTCATGCAATTGAATTAGCCGCGTGTGGGGGACTGGATTACACCCATCGAATACCTCGTTGGTAATTATATTATAACTATTTGTTGGGATATTTCATGTACCAGTGATATGTAATTTAACCTCTTTATCTAAATTCCCGACAGGGAGATTGTATTGCTCGGACTGTCTCCATCAATCACTAATGTTTCTACAGGGTTAAATAATGCTAGACTAGGGATCAGGTACCTTGCTGTTGGTGTTTTCACTGTGTGTAGGCTACTTTTGAGCTGCACGACACTACGGATTCTGTGGGTTACCTGGGTGGATCTTTTGTCTGTGTACCTTGGAGTTTAGACTGTGTAGTGTGTGAGGGCTGCTTGCCTAATCCACCCAACACTGTTCTAACTCTATTTGCTTTTACTTTTGAGGGTCGCCAGGAGGATACTCGATACTTGTGATCGAGAATCCTCAAGAGAGCACCCCTTCATATTAACGTAATCAGGCCACACAGACCCAAGGTCCACACTAGGCTAGGAGCTGCCTTGCTCCACCAGAATTCTGTACCTTTGCGCATCCCAGCTAGACTTTATTAACCCTGGTAGACATTAGCTGGATTAGATCATATACTCTTTTATGCATACCCATTATTTCTACACAAGCATTTTGAGGTCTAGGTTGCTGTAGAGAGACACAACCAGCATAGACCGGTTTTGTTAATAGGAGTACTACTTTTTCGTGGCGAGCATTATTACTGTTGCACCGCTTATAATATTCTTGTGTCCAATAACATTATAGGTCCAGCCTTTTTGTGTATTTAGCCTACACGTGCATTGTCCTGCCTCCTGCTATTTTGTGGTTCCATTTCCGATACGTTCTTCTTAGTAGCATCCGACATTATTCAGAAGATTCCTTGTTCGGTGCTTGAGGACTTTACAACACTTTCTTTCATAAAGGAGTGACAGATATTATTGATTAAATTAACATTAAGTAAACCTTCTTCTTGTTTGCATTAGATCACTCTTGTGATTTAATTAAGTTAACTAGCTTTTCCTTGTGTACCATAACTAAGCAACCATATGTTATAGGTAATAGGCTGTTTCAAAGAACATCAGCCTATAGTAGAAGCACATAGATACTGAGAGTTAAGATACCCCGCTATCGCAGATATAACTCTGGAGGGTATATGTGTTCTTTGTTCGACGGGATTATATATCAGGGGTTGTATCTAGCGTTTCCGTTGTTGCATTTATGCCAGTCTAGTCCAATGTATAAGAGCCACTGATTTATACGAGACCCGATCGTAACATACCAAAGGCCAATAATTTCCTATGAGTGGGAGAGACGGTATTTAAGTCTGAACATTTTCGGGAAACCGGCTTCCACGGACATGTCTGGCAGCCAATTTGGATGTTTAATATATCGAAAGTTGCCCAATACAAAAACGCACCTTGTGTGAAAGTTTGGTCCCGATACGACAAGCGGTTCCGGAGTTATTGCGTAAAAACCAGCGTGGATAAATTATTTGGAAGAATAAGATTTAATGATTACAATAGGGGTTCCCCGCAGGGCTCGAATCCCTAATAACTGCACTAAGTAGAGAGGAACACTCAGCCGTAAAAGAAGGGTACCCCACTGAGCAAGAGATCTAATGCCTCACACTAATTTAATTATGGTAACACTGGCCCTGAACCATCGACGACGCAGAAAGGATTGTATTGGCACCAGCGGATTGGGAGAGGGAGTACCGTAGGGAGCTGATATGATCGAAGCTATTCTATTCTATATATATATATATATATATATATATATATATACATATATATATATACTGTATATATACCGGTATATATATATATATATATATATATATATATATATATATATATATATATATACCGTATATATTTATATATATATATATATATATATATATATATATATATATATATATATATATATATATATATATATATATATATATATATATATATATATATATATATATATATATATATATATATAGATGGATATTACTCTCAGCTGGGACTCGAACCCTGGAAAGTCAGGATGAGAGTCCATGCTTTAATCAACTATACAACGCTGTGGTGTAGTTCATTAAAACATGAATTCTCGTCCTGACTAAGAATAATATATATATATATTAGCGTGTCATTATGTGTGAGTTATGCGTAATATATATGTTTATCGTATTTATCAAATAGGTCAGGCGGTCAGATAAGAGAGTATATCCGAGTGTGGCACCATCGAGATGGGATAATACAGGCTTATTTATTTGGCTGTTAGTTATTTATTTCAGAAAGTAATGGCCACCTCTCCACTGCCACTTCACAGAGGGGAGCTATATTCCAAATGAGAATGCACGTTACTTTTATAGATCACAGTTAACTGTTCGTCAGTAAAGAATTCACGAACTCTGAGTGGACGTCCTTCCCTGTTTTTTAGGCCATTTTTTGGAATAAATATGACATAAGACGTCTAATTGAGGTTGGCATATTCCAATAATATGCCACAGGTTGATGTTGCGTATATGTGCGCAACAATCTCCCTTTCTCTTGTGTTCCCAACTTTGACTTCTGAATTCTCAACTCTCTGGCTAAAGCTTTCTTGTCACTCTCAAACTAAATATTTCCGTGCTGTTATCTCTCTCCTAATTCTACTGACTATCCAAAATTGTTTGACTATCTAACTTCTAAAGTGGAACACATTCTATCTATCTCTCCTTTCGTAGAAATCTCCATCCTAGGAGATTTAACGTTCACCACCGCCATTGGCTCTCCTCTCTTTCCAATGACCAACCTGGTGAACAAGCCTACATTTTCTCTATTCTAAATGACCTAGAGCAGTTAGTTCAGCAACCCAACCGTATTCCGGATCGCTTCGGAGATCGGCCCAACTTGTTGACTTATTTCTAATTTCTAACCCATCTCCTTATACTGTAAATCTTTTCTCTCCTTTGGGCTCCTCCGACCATAAACTTATCTCTGTCACCTGTCCTATCTCTCCGGTACGGCCATCCAATCCTCCTAGCCGACAGCGCTTGTGGCATTTTGGCGTTGCCGACTGCAACTCTTCGGCAGTACTTCTTTGATTTCCCATGGAATTACTTTTGCTTCCGTGGCCTCTCGGAGCACTCTCGGAGAGTGCTGAACGCATTACCGAGGTAATCCTCTCGGCCATGGAAGCATACATTCCATTTTCTTTCTCTCAGTCTAATGCAAAAAAATCTTGGTTTACTCATGCTTGTTCTACTGCTGTCCACAACAAGGAGGAAGCATTCAAACGGTACCGACACCTTAAAACTCAAGAATCTCATTCTTCCTAAGTTTCTGCCCAGAATCAAGCCAAATCTGTTTTTCGACTTGCCAAACACTCTTTCATCAATAATAAATGCACTGAACTATCCAACTCTAGCTCTTCCCAAGCTTTCTGGCATCTAGCCAAAAATCTCTCCAATAATTTTTCTTCGTCGTCTTTCCCTCTCCCTTTTCTACTCGGATGGCACAACCATCACTTCTTCCTCTGACAAAGCTGAACTCTTCGCTCAAAAATTTGCTAGAAACTCCTACTTGGATGGTTCCAGTGCTATTCCCTCCCTCTCCACCCCCCCTCTCTCCTACTTATGCCTAATATCCTAATCTCTTCTAAAGATGTATTCTCTACCCTCTCTGGGCTTAATACTAAGAAGGCGTATGGTCCGGACGGTGTTCCTCCTATTGTACTCAAAAACTGTGCTTCCGTGCTGACTCCCTGCCTAGGCAAACCCTTTCGTCACTGTCTCTCCTGTAACGTCTTCCCTTCTTGCTGGAAGTTTGCTCTCATTCAACCTGTCCTAAAGAAGGGTGACTGTCTCAACCTTCCAACTATCGTCCAACTGCTCTCATCTCTTGTGTCTCTAAAGTTTTTGAAACTATTCTTGCTTCCAAATTTCTTAAGCTTTTCTCTTCTCATAATCTACTCTCAGATCGCCAGTATGGCTTCCTTAAGGGTCGTTCTATTGGTGATCTTCTTCCATATCTTACTAACTCTTGGTCATCCTCCTTTCGGGACTTCGGTGAGACCTTTTTTATTGCACTAGACATATCGAAGACCTTCGATAGAGTCTGGCACAAATAGTTAATTTCTAAACTACCCTCCTTCGGTTTCTATCCCTCCATTAGTGCCTTTGTCTCTAATTTCCTTTACGGCCGTTCCATAGCTGTGGTTGTAGACGGCCATTGCTCACTTCCTCATCCTATCAACTCCGGTGTTCCTCAGGGCTCTGTCCTATCTCCAATTCTCTTTCTAATTTTCATAAATGATCTTCTCAACTGTACCTCCAGTCCCATCCATTCATACGCAGACAACTCTACCTTACACTACTCAATTAGTCTTCTTGAACGCCCCAGCCAGCATTCCCTCAAAAACAAATGTAATGAAGCCATGCAACAATTGTCTTCTGATCTAACTACTATTTCCAATTGGGGCAGAGAAAACCTTGTTGCCTTTAATGCTTCCAAAGCCCAATTTAATAATAATAATAATAATAATAATAATATTTATTCAGTTAGCAATTTACAGAGTTGGTGCCACATAGTATGTTACCAATATGACATGTACCAGCCTTGCATAATTCCAACTAAGGATAGCCCAATAAGGCCGTTAGGCGTATTTCCATTGGGGTCCTTGTGGGATTAGGTTAGCTGGGGAAATGGGGAGGATAAAGAAATAGATACTTTAGAGAAAATATTTCTAGGGGGTTATTTTAAGATACCTTACATCCTATAGTAAATATCAGTAATTCGTAATCAGTAATCATTTCAGTTTGGTTTGTCTATCTCTTATGTCGTATTTAGTAGTAGACATAAGCTTGGTGCTCCCTTCTCGCAGCTGTCCGGTTCAGGTGTTCCTTCAGACTACGTCTGAAGGAATACAGTGTTCTCTTTTCACGGACTGACTGGGGTAGGTCGTTCCAGTCTTTGATGGCAGTGAAGAATAATGTTTGCTTACCCTGTCCTTGGATTCTCGGGACCTTAAAATTAAACATCCTGTTTCTTGTATTATGTCCACTCCTCTCATTTGCTTTAACAAAATCATTCTTTAGATACTCTGGAGCTCTGTCATAGAAAATTTTGAAGGCATTAGTGAGCCTGATTGGTTTGGCCCTGTCAGAGACATTGAGCATACCTAGTGACTGAAGTTGTTCCTGGCCAACATGTGATCTGGGTCCTAGGCTCAGCATGAACCTAACCATTTTATTTTGAGTGACCTGAAGTTTGTGCTGTGCTGATTTAGATGATGCAGAGTACCAGGATGACACAGAATAGTCAAAATGACATTGAACAAGCGCTTGGCAGAGGGTCTTTTTGGTCGCCGCGGGTAAGCATCCCACCTGTCTATACAGGTATTTTATGCATGCTCTACACTTACTCAGGATAGATTCCAAAATTGTTTCACCTGACAAACTCGCGTCCAGTTTTAGTCCGAGATATTTAACTTGTGACACTGTTGTTATAGGAATATCATTACAGTTGACTGAGAAGCCCACAATGTCTTTCAGTTTGCGTTTTGTTCCACATAAGATGGCTTCCGTCTTGCCCAGGTGAAGAGATAGTCCACTAGCCATTCACTACATGATTCTAGTTCTTTGGAAAGTGAAGCGGCAATACTTATTGGGTACTGAAACCAGAAGCACGCTGTCATCTGCATACAGTAATAATTTACATGAGACGCTTAGTTCCATGTCATTCACATAACAGAGAAAGAGTAAGGGACCAAGAATGCTTCCCTGCGGGACCCCACAGTTAATTGGCATAGGATCAGATATATTATCATCAATTTTGACTCTTTGGGTTCTACCACTAAGATAAGATTTAAACCAGTTCACAGACCCTATGCCCATTGCTTGTACTTTATTACATAGGATATCATGGTCTACTGTGTCAAACGCTTTTTGTAGATCAAGAAGAACCATACCGGTGTAGTTACCTTTAGACATTCTTTACGAATGTGATCCGTTAAGTGGATGAGACAGGAGTCTGTCGAGTACATGCATCTGTAACCTGATTGAAACTTATAGAATAGATAATTTTGTTTGAGGTAGTGTTCAATTTGGGTGTATACCGCTCTTTCAAGGATTTTAGATACAATACATAATATGCTAACTGGTCTGTAGTTGCCAACTTCTAGTTTATTTCCTTTCTTGAATAGAGGGGTTACAATAGCTTCCTTCAGTTCAGCAGGTACAGTGTTGGTGTTAATTGACAAGTTGATGACATGGGTTAGGGGGCCTGCTATACCAATGGCTCCATCTCGTAGAAATTTGGCTGGAATTTTGTCTGGTCCTGTGCTTTTATATACATTTAGGTTAGACAACTCGTCAAAGGTGTATTTTGGTGTAAGATTTTGCAATCCAAATGTGTTCGGGTGTATGTCTTTATCTCTGTAGAAATTTCGAAAGGTGGCCATTGTTGTCGTGTATTTATTGAGAGGTTGAGGTAGGTTCTGTGCAAGTGTGTTTGCTGTGGAGGTGAAGAAGGAGTTGAAGTAGGTTGAAATTTGTCGTTTATCGTGGCAAACCTGATCATTAATGGTGAGAGCAATATTAGTGTTAGACGAATCCCTTGTCTTGTTGCTGTAGCCTGTTATTTTTAGGTGCCTCCATAGTTTCTTTGGGTTATTCTGATATTCCTCTGCCTTATTGTGAAAATAATTAGTTTTCGCTGATTTTATTTTCCTACTTAGTTTATTCCTGGCCCTGTTGAACTCATGTTTCAGACCTTGATCCTGTCTATGTTTCGCTAGCCATTTTAACAGATTGTCTCTGTGTTCCAGATGGTGTAGTATGTCATTGTTGATCCATGGGTCTGACCTTGCTTTAATTCGTATGTCTTTCAGAGGAGCTAATTCGTCTAGGATGTTTGTGATGATGGTTCTGAAGCCAACCCATGCGTCATTAACGTTTGTACTTCCAAACACTGGAGACCAGTCTGTATTCCCTAAAATGTCCAGAAATGTTTCTTTATTGTAGTTTCTGAGTGACCTTGTTTTGATAACCTTGTGATTCTCTAGGGTAATTTTTGTGGTTTTCCGTGTGCAATATGTGACGAAGTGATCACTTATCCCAGTCTGTATTACCCCTGATTTGGATATTTTTTCCTCTCTGTTACAGTTTATGTGGTCTAATATTGTGACAGTGTTCTCAGAGATACGTGTGGGGATTTCTTCATCCTATTACCCGTCTGGAACTTCTAGAGGACTATCCCTTACACTCAACAATACAAAAATCAATCCTTCATCTCCTCTCAATATTCTCGGTGTCTCTTTTTCTTCTGCTCTTACTTGGAAGGACCATATTACCAGTCTTTCTAAGGCAGCCTCCCAAAAGCTGGGTGTTATCAATAGCCTCAAGGGGTTCTTTACCCCTGCATAGCTTCTTGCTCTGTACAGGGGCACATTGTGTCCTTGTATTGAGTACTGTTCACATGTGTTTAGAGGATCCTCTCACACCGCACTCCTAGACAAATAAGAAAGGAAAGCCTTTCATATCAATAGCTCCCGTCCACTCACCAACTCTCTGCAATCTCTCTCTTCGCCGCAATGTTGCATCTCTATCGCTACTACAATAATCAGTGTTCCTCAGAGCTTTCCCAGTGTATACCACCTCCTCAATGTAGGGTACGTAGTACCCGTCTTGCAAAACAATCCCACCCCTACTCTGTGCAACTCTCCAACCCAAGAGTGAAACGTTATTCTCAGTCTTTCTTCTATTCAACTGCTGAGCTCTGAAACTCTCTCCCAGAATCAGTCTTTCCCTCTTCCTATGACTTAAATTGCTTCAAACTCCGTGTGTTCAGGTATTTTGGCTGGAACGTCCCTTGATTTTGGCCCTGTCACTCTTTCGACTCTGGGGGAGGCACTTGATACAGGCAGTGCTGCCTTTTGTCTCCCTCACTCACATACAAAAAACAAATAGAAAAAATGGCAAGATTTGTATTATTGAAAGCTATGTAGGATTCATGTTGGATTTGTCTATTAGTAAATTGAATGTATTTAGTTCATATATATATATATATATATATATGTGAGAGAGAGAGAGAGAGATAGATTAACAAAACTATTTACAATGTGAAGTGCAGTATTGCTTCGTTCATATCAGCTCAATACTCCCTTTCCCAATCCACAGTCACCACTCCAGTTCGTGACTTCGATGCTTCAGGGCCAGTGTTACCAAAACTACATAGCGTGAGGCATTATATCTCGTTCAGGAGGGGCTCCCTTCTGTTATGGCAGAGTGTACTGTACAAACAAATCCTTTTTGGAGATTACTCTCTAAAGGTAATTCGGCATTGCCTGTCTGGCAATTTACGCTGAAGGCAATTTTTTTTGGACATGTGTGGATTCATTTGCTGTTAGTAACTCATTCTATGACGATTCTCAAAAACAAAGTTTGATTAAAGTAAAACAATAATTAATTATATTTTACATAATTATACAGGGGTACAAAACCTCTACGAATGCGGCACTGCCGATAAGAGCTATGAACAGTAAAATGTTTTTATTTCTTAACCAAGCAGCCTTAATCCAAAGTTTAGCAGTGTTCTTGTATTCGTATAGCGATATACTCGGTTATTTGGTGTAGTAAATCTATAATTACATCAAAATTAGTTTGTGAAATACACTGTATCGACAACTGCATGAAAAGTGTTGTGTCTTGGTATCTCCTGTTAATGAGCACTCCTAATAAATATACGGCATAATAGTTGTAATATGTATATATGTACTAAATAATGCAATCATTTCTGAAAGATAGGTGGGACGCGATAGCCTTGGCGGGCAAAACAAATTACCAATGAGCAACACGCTAATCGGTTCCACTTACAGATGCCGATCTTTATTACAGGTAACAGGTAACATTCTTGTGGAGCTTCAAATGTGAAAGGTTAAGGTTGACGAAATCTCTGTAATTAGCCTGCTCTTTTTCTTTCGCCTTTAGTTGGTTGTTGAAATAAGGGTAATGTCTCCTTCATACTCATAGAAAAAACATATTGACTGCATAGTTTCTCCTGTGGACTTTTGATCTGTATATGGTTTCAAATCAGAATTATCACATTTATTTTCATTTTAACCTTTCAAAGTATAGGTAACTTTGAGGAGATGTAATATGCTTACAGACCATCTCATAGTCGTATGTGCTCAGAAAACGTAAGAAATTCAAATAGTATTATCTAGTTTTTCATTTTGAGCCAATTCTTTCAGAGAAATTCACTAGCGTCATACTATTTGGCCCGTTTGTTTTATATCCCAGAAGGGTAGTTACAGATGCCTGCTAACTTCAGGAACGTATTTACTGCCAAGTGAACAGATGTGTTGCGAGACTTGCAGGAAGATAAGGAAGGTTTAGATAAAAATATTTATGATTCAAATTTCTGCATGAATACACTTTTCCCTGAAGTGTCTGACGCGTTATATTGTGTGTTCCTGCAGGTCTTCCCGTGCTGTTCCGGATACTGCAAGGGAATGAATTGGGTCACTTCTGGGTCCACCCTAACTCTGGCCGGCTCGCCCTTCGCGCCCCCCTGGACTATGAAGCACAAAATGAGGTGAGGCTTGTATATGACTGGGTGGGTTTAATGTGGCGTGTGTGCATTAATATGCCGTGTGTATTCAATGTGACGTTTGTGCTCTAATGTGACGTGTGAGCTCTAATGTGTCGTGTGTTCCTTAATGTGATGTGTGGGTTTTAATGTGACATGTGTGCTTTAATGCGACATTTATCCCTTAATGTGGCATACGTGTTTCATTGGGGAGATTGTAAGCATCGAGCACCGTAGTACCCAGGTGAGATCACATAGGCATATGCTAAGGAGTTGCTGGAACTCCTTTTTAATTTGCCTAGCTCCACCCACTGTTTCTATTTGTGATCCACCTACAGGGAGAGTAATCCAGCTAGCTCTCACAAACACCTCCTCCTCCTATTAATTTCACTACACTCAACAAGCACACCACACTTCTTTCCAACACACCTACATTGCCTCTAACGTGCCTTGATTTTGGCTTTCTGTCGTTCTTCCAACCTTGGGGGGAACACTTGTTAGAGGCAGCTTTGCCTTTTGTCTCCTGCATACACATAGAAAAATAATGTGCTTTGTGCGATGGAAGTGTATGTACAATAGATGTACAGTCGTAAGTACACATAAGGTTTCACCAATTAGAATCTTTGAACCTTTGTGGTTATTCATCTTCGATATGACTTAACACTCAAAGAGCGGGTGGTGGAGTATATTTGACTGTGCCGCCCAGCGGGGGGTTTGACCATAAACGAGCTTGTTTCCGTGCTCGTTTTCATGCATAAACAAGAGCCAGAGCGTAATACAAGTATGTATCCCTGAAATGGCGTTAAATGAGCTTTCCAATGACACAGAACCATCCTTCTACGATCACTGGTTGTCTAGCAACGATCGTGCAACCGAAGGGCAAAATTGGTAAAATACGGTCATTTCCTTACATTATTACGTGTGAAACGAGTGACAGAGGGTGGAGTAGGGCGGAGTACATCTCAGTAGCTCCACGGCCACCGTGGCAAGTGGTCATGAGGTAACCTACGCTCCTCCCACCGCTCCACTTTCTCTCAGAGCACATTACGTGCTCAAAATTGCATGCGACTATAGCAGGGCCCCGCCACATAGGCCACATTTATTTCACTCGACTATAGCCGGGCGCCGCCAAAGAAGGGTTAAGGGAGCTCAGACAGTATTGTGCAGCATAATTTACTGGTTCGGCTCAATGGTTTAAGGAGGGGGTTTAGTGTTCTCTCCAAACCTCTATCAAAATTTAAAAATCACCCACAAGACCCCCCCCCCCCCCTTCGATATAAATTTGTAAATTTTTCGGTATATAAATGTCCCGGTCGAAGGCCGATTTCTCTTCAAATACAGGCTCGCTATCGCTCCCCAGGAAAAAAATCGACACGTAAATGGCACGAAAGGTATTAATATTGGCAAAGAGATGGGGCAAAAGGTCTGAAAATCGCCAAACTATTGGGGCGAATGTCTTGAAATCTCATAACTAATAGGGCTAATCTTGAGGGAGGAGGAGGACTCGAAAAAACAACTGCCTCACCTTAAGTGGACTGTATAAATACTAATAACCAAATCATATAAAGCTTTACCTGGATACTGGTGTATGGCCAACGCCTATGGTGACATATGGAGGTGCACAAGGTTAACAACATGGCGATGGTGTTGGGCGACAACAAGAAGGTCAGTGGAAGTAATTTGATGGATAGATATTACTCTTAAGGGGAGGCAGTTGTTTTTTCGGATCCTCCTCCTCCCTCATGTTTAGCCCTATTAGTTATGAGATTTCAAGACATTCGCCTCATTAGTTTGGCGATTTTCAAAACTTTTGCCCCATTCCTTTGCCAATTTTAAGACCTTTCGTGCCATTTAGGTGTCGATTTTTTTCCTGGCGAGCGATAGTGAGCCTGTATTTGATGAGGAATCAGCCTTCGGCCGGGTCATTTTCCTACCGAAAAATTTACAAATTTATATCGAATGGGGGTCTTGTGTTTTTTTAAAAAGTTTGATAGAGGTTTAGAGAGCAAACTATGCCCCCTCCTTATACTATTGAGCCGAACCAGTAAATTATGCCGCACGATACCGTCTGAGCTCTCTTAACTTACGACATGATGAGGATGATAATAGATGAACAGATAATTTGTGGAATAACACGATGAGGTTAATACTAGCGTGGTAATGGAATGTAAGAACACAGATACAAAGTTGTCTTGTTGTTGTGGGAGTTCGAGAGCGAGTGTCGCTTCCCAGTCAGTTTCAGGGAGCCCTACTTTTTCACACATGCGCGAATTGCTTGGGAAATATATACCCCTTAAATTGCCTAAGTTCATAGGAATTATATTATACAACCCAATATTAAATACAGAACATTATTCAATATTTTCCCATTTATACTAAATCATAGTATTATGATTACGAATCCTACAAACTTATTACTTATGATTATACTTAAACTTAGACTGTCCATGCTCACGGATTAAAAGTATGGACAACCTTTGTGAACGATACTGATTTAAATGGGTGCGTCTCCATTTATATTTTGATTCTACACTCAGGGACACAAATCGTAGGTTCTTTTTTATCCTCAAACTAATTAAATTAGTAGAAAAGGGGGTTTCGGGTAAGTATTGAGGCGTGTCTGGATTCTTCCTATCACTCATTCTTCCTATGATTTTGCCCGGAATCAAGCCAAATCTGTTCTTCGACTTGCCAAGCACTCTTTCATCAATAATAAATACACTGAACTATCCAAGATAGAACTATCCAACTCTAGCTCTTCCCAAGCTTTCTGGCATCTAGCCAAAAACCTCTCCAACAATTTCTCTTCCTCGTCTTTTCCTCCCCTTTCCCACTCTGATGGCACAACCATCACTTCTTCCTCTGACAAAGTTAAACTCTTCGCTCAAACTTTTGCTAGAAACTCCACCTTGGATGATTCTGGTGCTATTCCTCCCTCTCTACCCTCCTCTCTCTTACTTATGCCTAATATCCTAATCTCTTCTAAAGATGTACTTTCTACCCTCTCTGGGCTTAATAGTAAGAAGACGTACGGTCCGGACGGTTTTCCTCCTGTTATACTCAAAAACTGTGCTTCCGTGCTGACTGCCTGCCTAGGCAAACTCTTTCGTCTCTGTCTATGTTCTAACGTCTTCCCTTCATGCTGGAAGTTTGCTCTCATTCAACCTGTCCCAAAGAAGGGTGACCGCTCTCAACCCTCCAACTATCGTCCAATTGCTCTCATCTCTAGTATTTCTAAAGTTTTTGAAACTATTCTTCCCTCCAAATTTCTTAAGCATTTCTCTTCTCATAATCTGCTCTCAGATCGCCAGTATGGCATCCTTAAGGGTCGCTCTACTGGTGATCTTCTTTCATATCTTACTAACTCTTGGTCATCCTCCTTTCGGGACTTCGGTGAGACTTTTTCTATTGCACTAGACATATCAAAAGCCTTCGATAGAGTCTGGCACAAATCTGTAATTTCTAAACTACCCTCCTTCGGTTTCTATCCCTCCATCTGTGCCTTTGTCTCTAATTTCCTCTCCGGCCGTTCCATAGCTGCGGTTGTGGATGGCCATCGCTCACTTCCTCACGCTATAAACTCCGGTGTTCCTCAGGGCTCTGTCCTATCTCCTATTCTCTTTCAAATTTGTATAAATGATCTTATCAACTGTACCTCAAATCCCATCCATTCATACGCAGACGACTCAACCTTACACTACTCCATTAGTTTTTCAGAACGCCCAAGCCAGTAATTCCTCAACGACAAATGTAATGAAGCCATAGAACACTTAAATTCTGATCTAACTACTATCTCCAATTGGGGCAGAGAAAACCTTGTTACCTTTAATGCTTCCAAAACCCAATTTCTCCATCTATCTACCCGTCAGGAACTGCCTGCAGACTATCCCTTATTATTCAACAATACAAAAATCAATCCTTTATCTTCTCTCATTATTCTTTGTGTCTCTTTTTCTTCTGCTCTCAGTTGGAAGGACCATATTACCAGACTTGCTAAGGCAGCCTCCCAGAAGCTGGGTGTGCTCAACAGCCTTAGGGTTTTTTTTTTTTTTTTTTTTTTTTTTCTATGTGATTGAGGGAGGCAAAAGGCATAACTGCCTATAGCGAGTGCCTCCCCCATAGTTGAAAGAGTGACAGGGCCAAAATCAAGGGACGTTCGAGCCAAAATGCCAGGACACACGGAGTTTGAAGCAATTTAAGTCATAGGAAGAGGGAAAGACTGATTCTGGGAGAGAGTTCCAGAGCTCAGCTGTTGAGTAGAAGAAAGCTTGAGAGTAACGTTTCACTCTTGGGTTGGAGAGTTGCACAGAGTAGTGGTGGGATTGAGTTGCAAGACGGGTACCACATGCCCTACGTAAAGGAGGTGGTATGCACTGGGATAACTCTGAGGAACACTGATTATTATAGTAGCGATAGATACCCCTGCACAGATTCTTGCTCTGTACAGGGGCATAGTGTGTCCTTGTATTGAGTATTGTTCACATATGTGGGGAGGTTCCTCTCACACCGCTCTCCTAGACAAAATTGAAAGGAAGGCCTTTCGTCTCATTAACTCCCGTCCACTCACCAACTCTCTGCAATCTCTCTCTCTTTGCCGCAATGTTGCATCTCTCTCGCTATTCTATCGCTACTATAATAATCAGTGTTCCTCAGAGCTTTCCCAGTGTATACCACCTCCTTTACGTAGGGCACGTGGTACCTGTCTTGCAACACAATCCCACCCCTACTCTGTGCAACTCTCCAACCCAAGAGTGAAATGTTACTCTCAGACTTTCTTCTATTCAACAGGTGAGCTCTGGAAATCTCTCCCAGAATCAGTCTTTCCCTCTTCATATGACTTAAATTGCTTCAAATTCCGTGTGTCCAGGTATTTTGGCTCGAACGTCCCTTGATTTTGGCCCTGTCACTCTTTCAACTATGGGGGAGGCACTCGCTATAGGCAGTTCTGCCTTTTGCCTCCCTCACTCACATAGAACAAAAAAAAGTTTGGAAGAGAGTATCTTTGATTGGAAATATGAATGTAAAGGTGAGTGACAGGAAAGTAGATGGGGTGATGGGAGGATAGGGTGTATATTCATAGGTAGATGGGAATGGTAGACCACATGTACAGTAGACATAGGTGTTGGGAGGAGGAGGATGGTCTCCAACACTATCTTCCGGCACAGAATGATCCACAAATACATATGGAGTGTGGAATAAAGAAGGCAGGGAGAGGCTTTCATTGATTATTTATCTACAGATGATCGAATGAGGAATTCAGTGTTGATGATAGGGTGTATAAAATAATTGAAGGGAGTCTGTCTGATCATACTGCGGTAGTAGCAAATATAAGAGTGCAGAACAAGTGGACAAGGAGAGAGAGTAAGGCAGGAGGGATTAAGAGTGTTGATGAGGATATAAAACGTTACAGGAGAAGGGCATTAGGGAAACGTTTAAGAGAGAAGTACAATGCGAACTATGTAGGTTCGACTTGGTACAAATGGAGTAAATTGAAGAGGTGAGCCAGGGTATTTAAATTAAGGAAGATATACTGCATGTGCAACATGTGAGGAAGTAAGTGGGGCTTGTAGAAGGGGGAGATAAGTTAAAGAAACAGTATGGTGGACTGATGAGGCGAAACAAGCAGCTGCAGAGAAAAAGAAAGCATACCGGGAGTGGTTGGGTAGTCGAGGGAATGAGGCTCAGGAGAAGCAAAAAGATAATCTTATGTTGAATAAATGAAAGTGGTGAAGGGACTAGCGAGGGAGAATAAGAGTAGAGTAGATGACAAATTTGAAAGGAACTTAAATTGATAGTTAATGGAAATTAAGCAACTGACTTGGTAGCAGGCCAAGAAAGTTTGGGAGGGTGATCAAATTAGCAGTAAGGGTGAGAACAACAATGATTAGCAAGGGCTAGTGTTGAAGCAAGAGAAAGTCGCAAGGGGGAAAGAACATGTAGAATGTAGAGAATAAAAGAGCAACAAACGTAATTGGATGGATAATGGGAGAGAAAAGAAGGGAAGCAGTGGAGGGGTGGGGGGGGGATCAGGAAGGTCAGAAGTGTGTGAGGCTTTGAAGAGTGTGAAGATTGGTAAAGCATCAGGGATCGATGGAGTGTGTGGCAAGATATTGAAGAATGGAGGTGTGATAGTGATTGAATGGATCAGGAAAATTTCTAGACTAGCTTGGGAGAAGGGAAGACTGCTAAAAGACTGTACATCAGGTATTATAATCCCTCTGAAGAGACAAGTATCTGGAGAAGGGAAGGGGTTGTATGCTGCCTTCACGGACTTGGAGAAAGCCTGTGACATAATTGACAGAAAAAAGTCTTGGGATTCACTGGGAATATAATTGTAGTAAATGGCAAGTTGCTGGAAGCAGTTTTACTGTTCCTCCTTGTTGCTATTGATACACTTCTGGATTCTTAAATTTATTCATCACAACAAAGGCACCAATATCTGAAATACAAGGAAAGGAAATTAATACCATCACCATAAACTATTTGTGTGCTATAATCCTTCTATACTATAAACAGTCCCAACACTCAAAACAGCACATCTTCCTCCACCTTCAATTCAAGACATTTGTTTTGTCTAATGGTTTCATGTCCTTAGTTTCAAGTTGCGCCTTCCTCATCTTCCTCAGAATCGTTAGCTCCATCTTGATATCTCAGTGGTCGTCTTATTATGCATCTTGGCCGTCTGGTGGCTAGAGCTTCCTCCTCGTTTCTTTAGTCTCGACTCGGTTGGATCTCGCCCTCACCCGATGTTGCGTGTGACCTTCTGTTTTCATGCTTTCCTGGTCTCTGACTGTGAGACAGATGTCCATCATAAGGATCATCACCATCTTCATCGTCATCTTTCCATTGGCTGATCGCCCCATCTGGAATCTTTTACATCTGTGACGTGCTGCTCAGTATCTTCTTCTTTCCCCTGCTGGATGATGACTGAGTTGCCTCTCCGTTCCTTAACTTCCCAAGGTTTGGAATCATATCTCGTGGCGAGCTTATCGTGTTTGTGTTGTTTCAGGAGCACTGTATCTCCTGTCACTATCTTGGTTTATTTGGCTCGGTTTTTGTGATCTGTTCGAAGCTTCAGTTTGTATTTTCTCATCTGATCCTTTCGCTGTGTTGCCTCCCAATTATGGTCCCCTTGGCTGTGTTGCAGTTGTGGTAGTTTTACCTTTAGATCTCTACCCATAAGGAGCTTGGTTTGGGTCTCTTCTGTCATAGTATGTGGGGTGTTTCAGTAGTGTAGTAGGAACTTGTCTAGGTGCCGTCTCCAGTCTTTCGCTTCTGTGTTCACAGCTCGGATGGCTTTTAGCATTGTTGCGAAGAATCTTTCAACTTCTCCGTTAGATTGAGGGTGATAATGTGTGACCTTCTGGTATCGCATTCCCAATTCATAGCAAAAGCGGCTGAATTCTTTGGCTCTGAACTCCGATTCGTTGTCTGATACAATAACTGTTGGAACGCCATTTTGTGCAAAGACATCTCTCTAGAACGGAGGTAACAGGGTCTGTATCGGTGGACTTGGCTACGAAAACTTCGGGCCATTTGGAGCCTGCATTGACGATTACGATTACGAAGTCCCCATTTGGGAATGGTCCACCGACATCAATGTGGATCACTTCCCAAGGCTCCTTCATCGTTCCCATGTGCACAGTGTTACGATCGGGTCTCGTATAAATCAGTGGCTCTTATACATTGGACTAGACTGGCATAAATGCAAGAACGGAAACGCTAGATCCAACCCCTGATATATAATCCCGTGGAACAAAGAACACGTATACCCTCCAGAGTTATATCTGCGATAGCGGGGTATCTTAACTCTCAGTATCTATGTGCTTCTACTATAGGCTGATGTTCTCTGAAACAGCCTATTACCTATAACATATGGTTGCTTAGTTATGGTACACAAGGAAAAGATAGTTAACTTAATTAAATCACAAGAGTGATCTAATCCAAACAAGAAGAAGGTTTACTTAACGTTACTTTAATCAATAATATCTGTCACTCCTTTATGAAAGAAAGTGTTGTAAAGTCCTCAAGCACCGAACAAGGAATCTTCTGAATAATGTCGGATGCTACTAAGAAGAACGTATCGGAAATGGAACCACAAAATAGCAGGAGGCAGGACAATGCACGTGTAGGCTAAATACACAAAAAGGCGGGACATGTAATGTTATTGGACACAAGAATATTATAAGCGGTGCAACTGTAATAATGCTCGCCACGAAAAAGTAGTACTCCTATTAACAAAACCGGTCTATGCTGGTTGTGTCTGTCTACAGCAACCTAGACCTCAAAATGCTTGTGTAGAAATAATGGGTATGCATAAAAGAGTATATGATCTAATCCAGCTAATGTCTACCCAGGTTAATAAAGTCTAGCTGGGATGCGCAAAGGTACAGAATTCTGGTGGAGCAAGGCAGCTCCTAGCCTAGTGTGGACCTTGGGTCTGTGCGGCCTGATTACGTTAATATGAAGGGGTGCTCTCTTGAGGATTCTCGATCACAAGTATCGAGTATCCTCCTGGCGACCCTCAAAAGTAAAAGCAAATAGAGTTAGAACAGTGTTGGGTGGATTAGGTAAGCAGCCCTCACACACTACACAGTATAAACTCCAAGGTACACAGACAAAAGATCCACCCAGGTAACCCACAGAATCCGTAGTGTCGTGTAGCTCAAAAGTAGCCTACACACATTGAAGACACCAACAGAAAGGTACCTGATCCCTAGTCTAGCATAATTTAACCCTGTAGAAACATTAGTGATTGATGGAGAGGGTCTGAGCAATACAATCTCCCAAAAAGACAATGACTATCTTCAACCTTAATCTAGTACATAAGAAATGTGAGATCCAGCATATAATACAGTCTGGCCACCAATTCAAGGTGTGGATGCAGAGAACCAGAAGGGGGATTGATATTAATAAAAGGTGAGGAAGTAGTGGAAATGATAGAGGCAGTAGGAGAGAAAGATTCTAAGACAAGAGTGTGGGACAGTTCAAGGGAGATGCTTAGAGTATGCTGTCTGGGAAGGATCTGACAAGGATATTCCCATGGACCTCCTGGCTGGAGTCCCAGTTCGCAAGAATGGCACGAGGGCGCGCGACAGTCGCCCAGTAAGCAGCCGCGTTGTAGGCAGTGTTAGGCAGGAGGCAACAAATCCCGCGAGGCCTATGTAAGGGGGCCAGCCATTCCCATTATTCAACTACTTAACACAATACTTTCAATAAATAAAATAGAAAGGATTGTGACAGATGAAAATAAAGAACAGTTCTGAACTGTCTGCAACACAAGCTTTCTCGAGAAGGAAAGTACACAATGATAGGTAGACTGTAGCTTTATTCTCTGCCCTGGCGAGTCCTAGCGAGTAAGCCATGCGGTTCTGGGGGAAGCGGTGAGCGTCACACCCCACCCAAGATTTTTAAGAGGCTCCAACTATGACCTCTAAATCTGACACGCAGAACCCATACAAAATTCGCCACTCCTAGCCACCCAGCGACAATGAAATGTAAAGCACAGTTCTCATCAAAATAACACATTATAAAAATTAACAACCCTTCCCACCACAATAGATTAAATTACATAGTTATTCTCATAAGAGCGAGCTTCACTAGCCCAGCCTTCTGAGAGGAGTACAACTCAGAATTTCTGCTATAACATACTTAAAAAAAAATTAACTATCAAAGAAAAAGTTTTTATAGGATTTTTATATTTTTAATATGTTTATGGCGGCTGCACTACAGGGGCAAGCCTTAGTTTTTACTTCTATACCAACACAGCAACTCCTACTTTACGACCCAATATGTTGGACGCGAGCCAACAAGCACCAGACGTAAACATACTAATCAAACCAAAGTAGGAGGCTACACTTCTGATGATCTACCCCGGGTCTTCCACCCTCGATAAGCAATCTGCAATCACATTCTCAGAACCGGCAATATGGCGTATGTCTAGGTTGTATTCCTGCAACATTAATGACCACCTGGTCAGCCTCATATTCTGGTTATGGAATTGATTCAGGAACTTGAGGGGGTGATGGTCGGTGTAGATCACCACAACTGGTCCATAGGCTGGAACATACACCTCAAAGTGCCTGAACGCTAGCACAATCGCCAGCAGTTCCTTCTCAACTACTGAATAGTTCTTCTGCGCCGAGTTGAACTTTTTTGAGAAGAAACTGACTGGGTGCTCCAGCCCATCTTCGTCTGATTGCATCAGAATGGCACCAGCCCCCACACCACTGGCATCAGTTGCCAGCTGGAATGGTCGACTAAAAAACGGGGCCCTGAGGATTGGGTGAGTACACAACAGGTGTTTTACTAGCAAAAAAGCCCTCTCACACTCAGGTGCCCACTTAAACTTTCTATCTTTGGCCAATAGGTCCATCAGAGGAGCCAGCACAGTAGAATAGCCCTTTATAAAGCGGCGGTAGTAACCAATCATGCCCAAAAACCTCATGATCTGCTTCTTGGTGGACGGCCTGGGGGAAGTGGTTAATAGCCAATATCTTGTTCTGTGGGGGGCACACCTGGCCCAAACCCACCATGAACCCCAGATACTGCACGGTAGCCCGCATAAAATCACACTTTCCCAGGTTGATCACCAAGTTTGCCTCGCTTAATTTCTTAAATAGGGATTCTAAATGTTCACAGTGGCTCTTGAAATCGACATCGTAGATAATGACGTCGTCCAGGTACACGGTACAGTTCGGAATGTCAGCCACCAACTCGTTCATCAAGCTTTGGAAGGTTGCTGGTGCGTTCTTTAGACCGTACGGCATGACATTACAACGATATGTAGCACCATCCACCACAAAACCATACACCTCTTTCACCCGTTCAGACAAAGGCACCTGCCAGTAACCTTTTACCAGGTCCACCTTGGTCAAGAACTTGGCCCTGCCAATCTTGTCTACACAGTCATCGACCCGGGGCAGAGGATAGGGGTTGGTGGGAGTCAAGCCGTTTAGCCTGCGGTAATCAACACAGAAGCGCACCTTGCCATCCGGCTTAGGTTGCAGTGTTATGGGAGATGTCCAATTTACCGCCCCCTTCTCGATCAGTCCCTGTTGCAACATATACTCCAACTCCGCCCGGAGGGCCGGAAGTTTAATTGGGGGCACCCTATAGGGCACTGATTTGAAGGGTGGGTGGTCTCCGACGTCAACGTCGTGCACCTCATGAGTAGTGAGGCCTGGGTGTTCCGCAAATACAGTATGGTATAAACAGAATAGGCGCTCGACAGCCACACGCTGTTGCTCAGGTAGGTGTTGCAAAGCCTCATGAGCCGCCTGTCTCGTGTTTCCCGCCCACTGATCTGCAGAAACATGATAATCCCAGCATTGCAACGTCCCAAAGCTGCTCGTCCGTGCTGCTTTTTCTTTAGCAATATAAGGAGACTTCACTCTAACATCAATTCTGTACACCAATTTCTTCAAGCAGAATCCCCTACTCTCCTTTTTTTGACAGAGACTCAAGTAACATCCACATCTGACACGTCTAGATTTAATTTTCCAGGTTATCAATTGCTCCAAAATTTCAGACCTAAAGGAGGTGTATGTTGCTTCGCAAAATCTGAAATTGCCCTGGAGGAGGTTACTGGTTTCAATTGTCCCTATTTTGATTATTCTATATACAAATTAATTTCTGCTGGTAAATTTAAATACATATGTTGCATCTACCGTTCCCCAAATACTCCTCCAGAGCAAAGTCTTGTTGATTCTCTATCCTCACAACTCAGTGTCCTCAACTTAAATGCTTCTTCTGAAATCACTGTGTTGGGTGATTTTAATGTCCATAATGTTGAATGGCTCGCTCATTCAGCCAGGACTGATGATGCTGGTCTTGAATGTGAGCTATTTGCAGACTCATTTAATCTCACTCAACTAGTCAACCAACCCACCCGTGTACCAGATAATCCTAATCATAATTCCCACCTACTGGACTTATTTTTAACAACCAATTCAGAAAATTATGATGTTACAGTGAGGTCCCCGCTTGGATCTTCTGATCACTGTCTGATACAGGCCACCTGTCTATCACCTACCACACCTTCCCACTCTGAACCTGTTTTGGTGACTAAATGGCATTACGATAGGGCAGACTGGGAGGGTTTTCAAGGTTTCTTTATTGATATTCCCTGGACCTCTTTCTTTTCTAATGATGCACACTCCACCTTGAGCCACATACAAGATTTTGTAAAAATTGGAATGGAAACTTTTATTCCTCATCAAAAGTACATTAAAAGATCTAATTCACCTAAATGGTTTGACCATAATTGTGCTAGAGTAACTGAACAAAAAGCAATAGCCTACAATGCATACACAAGATCAAAAACACATGAAGCCTTTAATTACTTTAGAAACATCAGAAATCATGCCAAAACTGTATTAAACCTAACTAAATCAACTTTCTCCACAAGCAGGCAAATAAACTTCTAAATAATCCAAATGATAACAAAATATTTTGGTCTACTCTTAACTCATTCAAATCCAACTTCACAACTGCTTCATCCATTCCACCATTAAAATCTCCGACTGGCAATCTTGTAAGTGACCCACGAGGTAAAGCTAACCTTCTTGCGGATATTTTCTCCACCAACTCAACCTTAGATGAAATAAATCAAGATGTCCCTGTACTTAATTTTAATTCGCCTGAAATTCCCTCACTTAAACGGGGCGGTGCTAGGTTTGTGATCAGTCTTGGTGTCATTGCTTTTAATTTATGTGTGTCCATATTCCGGGGAGGGGGAGGGTAACGCTCCTTAACGCCTACATCGTTTCTCTGTGCAGAGCCGCACCCCCGAATTAGTGACAACCGAAGATCAGCCATCTCTGCTGCTTCTACGAGAGTTCTTGGGTTCTTCTCTTTAAGGTTTAAAGTCAAGTCGCCGCCCGTACACTTATAAAACTGCTCTAGAAGCATCAACTGTTTCATCTCATCAAACGTAGTTGTCTTCTCTGATCTGAGCCAGTTTCCCATAGCGTCGGACAGGTCCCGGGCGTGCTCCAAGAAGGTACTGTCTCGCCCCTTAGTCACACCCCGGAACTTTAACCTATATGTCTTGGGTTGTAGCTTGTATGCCCGCAGGACAGCCTCCTTGAGCTCCTCATAAACAACGCAGGACTCCAAAGGCAGTGCATCGTAAGCCTTGAGCCCCTTACCTACGAGTCTAGAGGACACAAGGGCCGCCCACCTAACTTCAGGCCACTGATGCTCCCGGCACTTCTTCTCAAATCTATTGAAAAACTCTGTGACACCAGACTCGTCAAATACAGGGACCAGTTTGAGAAGGTGCGACAGAGACTGATCATGCGCACGGTTTCCAGTACCGAGTCGCTGTCCCGTCGTCTCAACACGAGACTTCTCTAAATCCATGTCGGCACAGTATCTTGTAGATTCTAGTTCAGTCCTAAGCTCAGCTTCCCTCGTCTGTTGCTGCATCCTAGCCAGCTCTTTTCTCTCTTCTATCTTAGCTAGCTCTATCTGCTGTTGACTCTGATGTTGCATCTTTGCCATCTCGAGCTGAAAGAGCATCTCCGGGGTCAAACCTTGAGGAGGAGGAGGAGATGCAATGATGTTAGAAATACCCGGTGATCCCCCCAGGGGCAAACCACCCTGCCAATCACTACCCACCTGCGGAAGCGTGCTCAGGGTCGGTACTCCAATAGGAGGATTGAGAGTCGAGTGAAAGGGAAGCTCGGCCAAAGGGCTCTGAGCACTCACCCTACCTCGTACGCCAGTCACCCCACCCAGCACACACGTCATCAGGTCATCCTTGGTCATGCCACTAGTACTTACATGACCGATAGCTGCGGCTAAACACTGGAGACTGTACCGATTCATACCCACCAACCGGTCGGAAGTAACAGGCCATTGTAAAAAATTCCTTGCATCCTCCTCACTGTTCACCAATTTAACAACCTGCCCATGCTGCTGCTCCTCAGCTTCTACATCACGTACTGTGTCTTCATCCTGCACTGATCCGCTATAAGACATGATGCTCACTGAAGATTTTTCACTTTGATACACAAAAAAGAAGTACCCCAAACTCTTATACCACAATATTCACAATAACAAATTCTCGGAGACCGCTTAAGTGCTATATTACTTTGCTAAAAAAATAATTCTTGCATGTCCTCGAAAAATATTCCACAAAATCAACAAATGTTCACTGCCTAAACTGTGAGAAAAATCTGCACAATAACCTGCAATTATATGTCAGTTCACCAAATCCTGAGCTAGGTCGCCATTTGTTACGATCGGGTCTCGTATAAATCAGTGGCTCTTATACATTGGACTAGACTGGCATAAATGCAACAACGGAAACGCTAGATCCAACCCCTGATATATAATCCCGTGGAACAAAGAACACGTATACCCTCCAGAGTTATATCTGCGATAGCGGGGTATCTTAACTCTCAGTATCTATGTGCTTCTACTATAGGCTGATGTTCTCTGAAACAGCCTATTACCTATAACATATGGTTGCTTAGTTATGGTACACAAGGAAAAGATAGTTAACTTAATTAAATCACAAGAGTGATCTAATCCAAACAAGAAGAAGGTTTACTTAACGTTACTTTAATCAATAATATCTGTCACTCCTTTATGAAAGAAAGTGTTGTAAAGTCCTCAAGCACCGAACAAGGAATCTTCTGAATAATGTCGGATGCTACTAAGAAGAACGTATCGGAAATGGAACCACAAAATAGCAGGAGGCAGGACAATGCACGTGTAGGCTAAATACACAAAAAGGCTGGACATGTAATGTTATTGGACACAAGAATATTATAAGCGGTGCAACTGTGATACTGCTCGCCACGAAAAAGTAGTACTCCTATTAACAAAACCGGTCTATGCTGGTTGTGTCTCTACAGCAACCTAGACCTCAAAATGCTTGTGTAAAAATAATGGGTATGCATAAAAGAGTATAATATATGATCTAATCCAGCTAATGTCTACCCGGGTTAATAAAGTCTAGCTGGGATGCGCAAAGGTACAGAATTCTGGTGGAGCAAGGCAGCTCCTAGCCTAGTGTGGACCTTGGGTCTGTGCGGCCTGATTACGTTAATATGAAGGGGTGCTCTCTTGAGGATTCTCGATCACAAGTATCGAGTATCCTCCTGGCGACCCTCAAAAGTAAAAGCAAATAGAGTTAGAACAGTGTTGGGTGGATTAGGCAAGCAGCCCTCACACACTACACAGTCTAAACTCCAAGGTACACAGACAAAAGATCCACCAAGGTAACCTACAGAATCCGTAGTGTCGTGTAGCTCAAAAGTAGCCTACACACATTGAAGACACCAACAGAAAGGTACCTGATCCCTAGTCTAGCATAATTTAACCCTGTAGAAACATTAGTGATTGATGGAGAGGGTCTGAGCAATACAATCTCCCAAAAAGACAATGACTATCTTCAACCTTAATCTAGTACATAAGAAATGTGAGATCCAGCATATAATACAGTTTGGCCACCAATTCAAGGTGTGGATGCAGAGAACCAGAGGGGGATTGATATTAATAAAAGGTGAGGAAGTAGTGGAAATAATAGAGGCAGTAGGAGAGAAAGATTCTAAGACAAGAGTGTGGGACAGTTCAAGGGAGATGCTTAGAGTATGCTGTCTGGGAAGGATCTGACAAGGATATTCCCATGGACCTCCTGGCTGGAGTCCCAGTTCGCAAGAATGGCACGAGGGCGCGCGACAGTCGCCCAGTAAGCAGCCACGTAGTAGGCAGTGTTAGGCAGGAGGCAACGAATCCCGCGAGGCCTATGTAAGGGGGCCAGCCACGTGCCACACTCACTACCAAGTCACACCACCTTGTCTCTCTCTCTCCCTCTCCCGCTCGCCTTCCCATCATTCAACTACTTAACACAATACTTTCAATTTACTAAATAAAATAGAAAGGATTGTGACAGACGAAAATAAAGAACAGTTCTGAACTGTCTGCAACACAAGCTTTCTCGAGAAGGAAAGTAAACAATGATAGGTAGACTGTAGCTATATTCTCTGCCCTGGCGAGTCCTAGCGAGTAAGCCATGCGGTTCTGGGGGAAGCGGTGAGCGTCACAACAGGATTGGCTTGTATCCTTTGGTTCAGACTTGCACATGGTATGCATCGTTTTACCGCTTTTTCGACGTCTTTGTCCATGTTGGGCCACCACATCTCGCCCCGGAGGATTGCTTTTGTTTTTACCATTCCCATGTGCATCTTGTGCGCCAGTTGCAACCATCGCTGATGTAAGCTTCTGGGGATGACAATTCAGGATCCGCACATACCACACCCTGTTTTGTCGTCAGTTCGCTCCTTACATATTTGAACGGTTCCGTCACCTTGTTGGTCCAGTCATTTGTTCGGATCACTTCCTCTAACGCCCTTAGGTCGGATCTTGTTTGGATTCTTCTACTATTTCAGATAGAGACAGGGATTTTGGAACGCTGTTGGCCACAATGTGGTTAATAAATAATAATAATAATCTTCTGGTTACTTATATAGCGCCCGTCTCTCCTCCGTCGAGGATTCGCAAGCGCTTGGCTTTCTTTAGTCTACCAGAGACCATTACCCATCCCCCTTGCTCATGGGGAGATGGTAACCGCCGGCTGTATCCCAGAAAAACTTTTCAATCTGAGCGGAGATTGAAAGCGAGACCTTCAAGGTGGGAATCAGGCACGCTATCAACTGAGCCAGCCGGACGGCTTAATGAATCATTCTATTAGCTTTTCTTCAGCTGAAACTTCCCTTGATACTTCAGAGGTTGTCTTGACAGTATGTCAGCGGGGATTTCGCTTCCTTTGATGTGCCGTACGGTGTAGTCGTACTGTTGCATGCGTAGGATCCATCTTAGTACGCGTGCGGAGGGCTTGCCTTTGGGAATGAAAATTGCTGTCAGTGCTTGATGGTCGGTCATGATGACAAATTCCTTCCCATATAGATAGAGGTGGAACTTCTCACATGCTCTTACTATGGCAAGCGCTTCTTTTTCCAGTTGGCATTACAGGTGTTCCACATTCGTTAGGATCCTGGAGGCATAACTGACGGAGTTTGAGTGTGCCTTGATGGTTTTGTCAGAGGATAGCCTCCAGTTCCACTGGACTGGCGTCCACAATGAGCGACGTTTGCAGTTGTGGGTCGAAGTGCATGAGTGTTTCGCTATGTATTACTGCGTCTTTCAGCTGTTTGAAACACTCCTCCTCCTCCTCTGTCCATCTCCATTTGGTGTTTGTTCTAGTTACGCTCTTCAGAGGTTCACTGAGTGCTGCGAGTTGCGTAATGAATCTGGTCAGGTAAAAAACTCTTTCATCAATAACAAATACTCTGAACTTTCTGACTTTAGTTCTTCACAAGCTTTTTGGCATGTAGCCAAAAACCTCTCCAACAATTTCACTTCCTCGTCTTTCCCTCCTCTTTTCCACTCTGACGGTACCACCGTCACCTCTTCCTCTGACAAAGCTGAACTCTTCACTCAGACTTTTGCTAAAAACTCCACCGTGGATGATTCCGGCTCTACTCCTCGCTGTCCACCTCCCTCGCACTTTCCTATGTCTAAGATCATAATCTCTTTTAAGGATGTACTTTCTGCCTTCTCTGAGCTTAATACTAAGTAGGCATACGGACCGGATGGTGTTCCTTCTGTTGTACTCAAAAACTGTTCTTCTGTGCTGACTCCCTGCGTAGGTAAACTTTTTCGTCTCTGTTTTCACTTTAACGTCTTTCCTTCTTGCTGGACGTTTGCTCGTATTCAACCTGTCCCAAAGAAGGGTGATTGCTTCCAACCTTCCAATTATCATCCAATTGTTCTAATTTCTTACATCTCTAAAATGTTTAAAACTATTCTTAATTCAAAATTTCTTAAGCATTTATCTTCCCATAATCTACTTGCAGACCGCCAGTACGGTTTCCTTAAGGACCGCTCTACTGGTGATCTTCTTGGTCATCCTCCTTTCGGGACTTCGGTGGGACATTTTCTAGTGCGCTAGACATATTGAAGGGTTTCGATATAGTCTGGGAAAAATCGCTAATTTCCAATCTACCCTTTTTCCGCTTCTATCCCTCTATCTGTGCCTTTGTCTCTAATTTCCTTTCCGACCGCTCCATAGCTGCAGCTGTGGATGGCCATCGCTCACTTCCTCAACCTATCAACTCCGGTGTTCCTCAGGGTTCTGTCCTGTCTCCAATTCTCTTTCTAATATTCATTATTGATCTACTCCACGTAAAATAAGTATCTATCCCTGAAAGGGCATAAACAGAGCTTTCCAATGACACCCCAACGATCCTTGTACGACCGCTAGTTTTCTTGCAACAATCGCGCAACACGAGTGCAAAAACCATGTAATTCGGTACTTTCCCTACATAATTCCCTGTGTAGCGAGTGTGAGAGGGTGGAGGAGGGTGGGATTCATGTCAGTTAGTCCACCGCGGTGGTCTGGAGCAGTCATACGCTCGCTAATCTCCTGCTACCACTTATCTCTCTCTCTCAGCAACATTACGTGCTGAAAATGGCACACGACTTATGTTGTGAGCCGCCACATAGTCCAAATTTCTTTCACTCGACATATGTTGCATGCCGCCAGTTAAGGGTTAAGTAACATGCAATACGTAAAAAACAAATAACTTATTTTCGCTGGGTTAAAGATGAAAGTGTTAAATGCTAGTAGTATAATACGACAATATATCTTAAGGGTGGGCAGACCTAGGATAGCAATTGATAAATTTACCTCCCAAACGTGTACCATTCTTCACCTTATCCTAAACACGCACTACTGAAAATTGTGGCAAAAAAGATATCTTGAGACATGTTGAATTGAAGTATATATTGTTACGCTGGCCAGCTTGCCAGAATGTACTCGTGACTCGCTAGCACTCGCCACGGCAGTGAAATGGGCTATAATAATCGTAGAACGATGTTCTTTCTTTCTTAGTATTCATGTTGTCACAGACAGATCAGTGTTTGCCTTTATTCTTGTCTGTGACACTTAGAAGTATTTTATATCATTGATAGAGTTATAAGATACGCAGTGTTTTAGTTGCAATGAGAGAGAGAGGGTAGAGCGAGGAGGTAGTGTGTGTGTGTATGTACGTGTGCATTCCTCGCTCGGTGGGCCTGCCCGCTCGCTATTGGTCGGCGGGCCTGGAGTGATGTATGACGTCTGCTTGTCCCTGTGACGTAGTGGCCTGTGGTTGGTCTCCGCTATCCTAGCCCAGTGGTCGGGCTCCTATCCTTCCCTCTCCTCAGAGCATGGCATTGAGTGCTTGGTCCTACAAGTCCCTCGCATTCTGTCTCCAATCTAACCCCCTTTACTGCTGTTTCTCTCTCTGAATTCCTTCTTTCCAATACTTCTTATCTTTATTCAATTACCCATCCCTTCTGGTTCTCGCATACGACTACCATAGTCGGCCAGTCGTATTACCAGCGCCTGTTCTCACATATATGTTTTGCACTGGCTTTAGAGGTTATTAGAATCATAGTCATAGGGATTCATATTGTTGGGTGCTTCTAATTATTTGGTTGTTCTTTATTACTATTTTATGCTAGACGGTGGAGGGTATCTTTGGTCGTTGTCTGAGTTATGTATATGGCAAGTCAGAGCCTGTACGACTTCATCGGAGCTAGGTAGCCTGTAGTACACCCTTGTGCATATTTTCCTTTGCGAGCTTAGCAGTATACAAGCGAAGGGCTTTTGCCTATTCTTGCTTGTATGCTTGCTAACTCATTTTGTTGACCTTTGAGGAATGCCAGGGTAAGACCAGATACCTGAGATCTGGACTTACTAAGAGAGCCTCCTAGTCACTTAACGTAAGATAAGGGAAATCTGTTCAGGGGAGACAGTAGGCTGCGAGCATGCTTGAGCTCTGCCTAGGCTCCCTGTACCTTTATGCCGCTGCTAGACTTTATTAGTAAGAAAGACAGCATATTGTTTATTAACTTTAACTGCATATGCTTTAGCAATTATTCACGTATTGTTTTAGCCTAGGTTGATGCATAGTGCACAACCCAGTATGGCTGTTACTTTGGCTAAGGAAGTACTGTTTTTGAGTTACTATTATTAGTGCTGTCACAGAGTTGTTGCACTCTCTTGTTTCATATAATATATGTATCCTACTTGTTGGTGTATCTAGGATACACGCTTTGGTGTCCTGCCCCTGCATTATTCATGTTCTATATTCGACGAGCATCTTAGAGCATCAGACGTTTTTCAGAAGATTCCATATCTGTTTGCTGTAGGACTAGACTTCAAGTGTTTTCATAGAGCATTGAAGAGTTTTAGTGTTGAGTTCAGACTCACACTAAAGATAACGTAAGCATATAATCTTTTATTAAATCTTGTCATAGTTTATTTAAGCATTGTTATTACTTGAGAGCTTTTTATTAACGTAATTACTCTTGTTGTGAGTAGGCTTTGCCGTCACCGGAAAGCCTTTGTAGAAGTACACTTAACCCAGTTAATTGATACCCCGTTATCCAGTAGATAAACTCTGGAGGGTTTAAGTGTTTTGTTCACCGGCTTAATAGTTCGAGGGTTTGGAATTAGCGTACCGTTGTTGCAGATCTAGCCTATCTTATAGTCCAATATTAAGTGCCCTTGTTTATTTCGTAGTGCCGGTCGTAACAATATATATATATATATATATATATATATATATATATATATATATATATATATATATATATATATATATATATATATATATATCCCGTACCGTACGGCGTACGAGTATTGGGCAGAATTTACGGTAGTCGCATGGAGTAACTAATGAACGAAACTCTTCATGTGATGGGAAATTATATTGTTAGGATTTCAAATACAGGATTATTTATTCTTAAGACTTGAGTCTTGAGTCTAACGTCATTTGATAATGTAATCATATAATTTTAAATATTCACAAGTTTCACGGTGGAATATTTGCACAAATAGTAGTTTTTCATTATATCTAACTTTATTTCTCCAGACCCTCCCACGACCCTCAGAATAACCCTCGTGACCCTTGTTTGGATCGCGACCATGGGTTTGGGAACCACTGGAGGCAAAGGCATTCCTCAAAATTCCGCCAGGCCATCGTAGGGGACAGAAGAGAGGCGCTAAGGATGAGAGGTGTCATGTTGCTACACAACAACTTGTGTGTCATGGTTCTTCCCCACGCCTGCCTTAACCAACCACCTCACACTCTCACCACTAAAAATACAATGTGAAAACCCATATTTCTAAGTTAAAAGTGCCTGAAACAATGTGTAAAACTCATATTCTAACTATAAAACATACAATAAAGTATAAAATCAATAAACAGAGTGTGTGAGAGAGGCATAGAATGAAAGGGAAAGTGAAGGGGGAGTGGGGTGTCAGTCAGCTGGCCGTATGTACGTGCGTATGTCTTGGGCCTGGGTTCGAATCCCGATATATCAATGGGAAGATATTATTGGGATGAAATTTGTGCTGTACCTATTATCAGTGCATTACCACAAAACTCACCGAAATACCAAAAAAATACCCTCATTGTTCCCTGATTAAATAGCACTGTATGAGTATTCCCATATTCAGATTATGCTACAGGAGGGCAATGCCTAGTGAGTTAATTGCTCAATAGGTGGCGTTCTGAGAGTGAGTGCCCGTGTCTAGGTGATAAGACCGTGAAGCACGAAGGCGAGGCAGCTTCAGAGATGGGGCTGCTTCGATCCGTGAGTTGAACTCTAATGCTTCACGTGTCTCACTCCCTAGACATGAACAAGACCTCACGGGCTTCACCGTGTTGAGCGGATGGATGTGCAGGCTCTCAGCCTATGCCCGAGAGGGAGTAGTTTGAATATAGAAAACAAAAAAATAAACATGATACTCGGGTGGTGTAAATATCCTTCACTCAAAAACTGGAGGCATCGTACATCAGCCATGCTTCCTCACCCAGCTGCAGTGTGCTGGCGCGGAAGGTTTCAAGAGGCGCCCGGCACCAGCTGATGGCTGAATATTCCCATATTCAAATTGTGCTACAGGGGGGCAATGCCTAGTGAGTTAATTGCTCAATAGGTGGCGTTCTGAGAGTGAGTGTCTGAGTCTAGGTGGTGAGACCGTGAAGCAGGAAGGCGAGGCAGCCTCAGAGATGGGGCTGCTTCGATCCGTGAGTTGAACTTTAATGCTTCACGTGTCTCACTCCCTAGACATAAACAAGACCTCACGGACTTCACCGTGTTGAGTGGTTGGATGTGCAGGCTCTCAGCCTATGCCCGAGAGGAAGTAGTTGGAATATAGAAAAAAAAACAAAAAAAAACATGATGCTCGGGTGGTGTAAATAACCGTCACTCGAAAACTGGAGGCATCGTACATCAGCCATGCTGCCTCACCCAGCTGTGATGTGGTGGCGCGGGAGGTTTGAAGAGGCGCCCGGCACCAGCTGATGGCTGGTAAGTGTGTTTGTTTTCCTTCATTTCTCACCTATTTAAACTGCTTTAGGGAAAACAACAAATTTCCATTTTCGGCTGGTCTTGGAGTGTGCATTTGTTATTTATTAGCTGGTGCCCACTGGGTTAATAAGCTCTGCCCATATGCAGTTGCGTATGCAAAGGCATATGTAAGGGCAACACAATACGATAAAAACTATAAATATGATTATTGTATTCCAATGTTTTTGTGGTCCCGTACATTTGAAATGTTACTGTATGTATTAGATATTATCAGAATAGAACGTGTATGGATACTCCAGCAATTTGGTAGACTGCATAATACAATATCAAATAATTAGGAATCTTGAATGGGACAATAAAGATATATATGTTAATGTCAGCATGTGCCCAACAGCATTACCTTTGACCAGCCCCTTTGGTAGAAAGCCCAGCAAATCATCGCCAATGAGGAACCCAAAAGTGAGCTGTACAGCATTGTATTGCGCCTAGGGGGGTTCCATATCCAGATGAACTTCCTAGGTAGCATTGGTTACATTAAAGCTGGATCAGGCATACAAGAAGCCCTTGAACTTTTGTTATGTCCAAAATGATGTTGGGAACATGGTGACTGGAAAGGCGATAGCGAGAGCAGTAAGAGGGCATTTTCTTGTTGACTCGGCCTTAAATGCTGTACTGGCAGCTAAGACCTTTGACATTCATCTCTCTACTGTCGACACAACTGAAGACATACAACAGGACACTATGTCAACGGGTGTACAAGAGGTTGAGTGTAGTTTAAAGTAAAGGGGTGAAGCCTGCAGTTAATTTGATCCTGGACTGATGTATCTGAAATATATGTTATATAACATAAGTTTGCAAACAATTATGTGCAAATGGTTGAGTAACATTAGTAGAAACGTCTGCATACATTACCATTGAAAATACATACAAAGCTGATCTTTTGATTATGCAAATTAGACATATATCCTAAACTTCCTTTGTTATACTTTTTTAGTATGCTGGTTTGGAGGGTTTCAAGAGAAATTTGCAAAATAAATAATTTCTCTTGCAGTTTTGTCCAGATCAAGCTATTAATTTTAATTGATTGACTAGACTACAGTATATAGGGATTTTAATTGATTGACTAGACTACAGTATATAGGGATTTTAATTGATTGACTAGACTACAGTATATAGGGATTTTAATTGATTGACTAGACTACAGTATATAGGGATTTTAATTGATTGACTAGACTACAGTATATAGGGATTTTAATTGATTGACTAGACTACAGTATATAGGGATTTGGATACATTTTTTGTATCGTTAGTTTTACACAGAGCCTTTCATATTTAGAACAAAAAGTTCATACAAATTGGAAGAGAAGTTCTCACTGTACAAGTTCATCTATATTATATATTTACTAGAAACTAGCAGTTTGTGAGTTATTAAAGGAAATGTAAGCGCGAATGCATTTTCTTCGATATTAATGAATTTTAATTAATTTGTTTCTTCTACTTTCACGCTCATTTACGAAAACATCGTAATATTTATAGCAAAAAGACATAGAGCTGAACTTTTTCGGAATAATACTTTTCTATTTTGTATTTCCCCATACCTTTTACCTGTAAGATTTACCAATATGGAGAAAAAACGGAAAATATAAGAAAAGGTATACCCTCTGCGGTACCGGGGTTTCCCCCAAAAAGGGTCTTCCCCGACTTTTTGTGTTCTACTTTTGTTATGTTATTTTATAGGTTATAAAGAGTCATGTGTAAAATATAATTTCTGTTCCACTTTTGTCTAGGTCAAACCATAGATTGACTGGACTACAACTCCATAATAGTCCAAGAACCACAAGAAAGACAAAATAAATATATACAAATAATAATTAATACAAAACAGTTTGCCGAGGGTTACTTGAGGGTTGCTCGATTACCCAGAGGAAAAAAATATATATATACAGTATATCAAAAGATGAAAGTGACTCCGCCTATATAACCCAGAGACAAAAACCACACCCTCCAGGCTCTCTCCTTCACCGTGGCGTCAACACCATTCGTTCGGGAATTACTTTTATCTTCGGGGTAGTAGTTCTTTGAAAACGCTCCGTAGTTCTTCTAAAAGGACTAAAGCAAACCCTTTCATCTACCTTCCATTACCTAATAAATTATCTCCAATACTCCTAGCTTGATCTATATTTCTGGCTATACGCTTCAGGAGAGGATGGCGTCAATATTCCCAGTGATATATTTTTGAAATGTGAGGGATATTGAAGGACGTGTTTGTTTAATTAAAGGAGGATTCGTCAGTGTGTGGCCCTTGTCGCGTGGTTGTGTTAATATAGGAACCGTTGTCCTCCCCCCCTCCCTTCTCCCACCCCCTAAACAGCCACCACCGCTCCCCTCCCTTCCTCTCCTATCCGTGGGTCGACGGCCTGTGAGAGAGAGAGAGAAGACAGAGGATTGCAAAGGGTGATAAGATGATAACTGTGACCGAGTTATAACTTTACCCCATTGCTGGCACAATGGCGATGAAATTTCGGCTGTATTTAGAAACCAACCAACGTGATTTATACCTTATAGGATTGCATTCGTTAGAAAGACAGACGTAAAGTTAGAGGGGATATGATGGAGGTGTTCAAATGAGTAAGTGGGATAAATAAAGAGAACATGAAAGATATACTGAAGCTCAATGATAGCGAGAGAAGTTTCAGAAAAGACATAGGAAAATACTGGTTTGCTAACAGGGTTGTAGATAATTTATGTGGAATAGGATATCGAATTCCCTAGTATGAGCAAGAACAATAGAGAACTTCAGGATAAAATTAAATAGGCACATATACGAGGTGTAAAAGGAATCTGCCTTGTGTGGGCCAATTGGCTTTCTGCAGACCCCCGTTCTCTTAAGTTATTATGTTATATCCTTGTTTAAATATCCAGCAAGGTTGGTATAACCACTAAGCTCTCTTTTTACTAAGTCTACACATGTGTGTATTTTACACCATTGTTATAGATTTCAAGGAATACGTTAATCCTATTTACACAGATCATAGCATTTGTTTATGGGACAGTGCTATATGGAAAATAATCTTAAGATTGGAAAGGGTAATATAATTGGTAGTTAGATAAATAGTACTTCAGAGGATATGAACCCTTAAGTATTGTTAAACTGGCACACCAGGTCATTTAAGTCTGGAGTGTCATTTGAGAAGTTCTGTCTGTCGTCTCTCTCTCTCTCTCTCTCTCTCTCTCTCTCTCTCTCTCTCTCTCTCTCTCTCTCTCTCTCTCTCTCTCTCTCTCTCGTATGCTAAATGAGGTCAGAAAACGTGCAACATATGAACAGTTTACATACTTTAGAAGGTAACACTGTTGGGTTTTGCCATTCGTTTTTACTCGTCTCTCTAACAAATTATCCGTAGGAGAGGACTATATCCCTTTCGGTACGGAAGACGTCTATTTTATTTAATAATTGCAGCTATATTTAGACAAGTTTATGCAGCTTTGAAAAGATCTGTGGTAGTTATAAGGTATAATTGAGATAATTCGTAGCCTTTTAGTTGCTAGATGTCCTTCCTAAGCTAAATAATATCGCTTAATGGTAACTAGAATACAATAAAACGGACATTACTCACACTAAAAAGGGTAAACCCTAACTACAGTAGGCACTTAATACAATATATGTTTTAGTTTTAGCTTATAACATACAATAAAGTGTGTGTGTGTAAACCATTTAACTACTTAATGTTTTCTGCCAACTGACTGGCGACCCAGTAGTGCAAAGGAGTACAAAGGAGTATAAAGGAAATCAAGCAACAATAAGTCCAGCGACCCCTCAACGCTGCTTGCCCTCCAAAACACTGATGGTCAAGTGTCCAAACTGTAGTTTAGAGTGAGTAAGGGAAAATGGAAAGGGAAGACTGCCCTGTGACAAAACTTTATTAATTTACAAATGCAGTCAGTCGTGGATTTAAGGCAAGGTGTTTGTCTAGGCGAAGTTTAAAAGAATCAATGGTGCTGCAGTCTATAACATCTCGGGGAAGCCCATTCCACATGTTGACAACTCGATTGAAGAAGACATTCTTAGACTCGTGTGAGTTAAAATATTTACCAATAATTTTGCAACAGTTCTCCCGCGTGTAATGAGATTGGTCGATAGTGAAATATTTATTACAGTTCATATTGTCGATGCCTTTGATGATTTTGATTACTTGAATTACGTCGCCTCTTAATCTGCGCTGGGTTAAAACAAATATATTTAATTCTCTAAGACATTCCTCGTATGGTTTGTTCTTTAGGCAAGGTATCATTTTGGTGACTCTACATTGAACTCATTCTAGTGTGTCTATATCTTTTTGGTAGTAAGGGCACCAGCATTGAATGCAATATTCCAGGAGAGGGTGGAATAAGGAATTGTAAAGAGTTAGGATTACATCTTTGGATTTATGCTCAAATGACCTGCCTATAAAGCCAATTATTTTGTTTGCCTTCTTAACAACTTCTGAACATTGTTTACTCAGTTTTATGTTACTCGATATTGTTACTCCCAAATCAGTTTCTCTGTCTCACTCTTAAGCTGGGTGCCATTCATTGAATAATTTGCTTTCTTATTGCAGTTTCCGATATGGAGTACACTCGGATACCATAGTCTCTAGCCCACTCAAAAGAATTTGTGGACCCATATGTTTTTCTGTATGCAAATATAACACTCTGGAATTAGTTTTTGATATAACTTGCTTGTCAATAAATAGTATATATAGTTTTATAATTGATTTATAGAAAACAATAGACATATTTTTTTTCCAGAGATATACTTACATAATTAGAAATATGTGAAATCCACGAATTTGTATCAGTGGGCTAGAGACTATGGTATCCGAGTGTACTTCAAATTTATCCGCATTGAAACTAATCTGCCAAATTTGAGCCCAATGTGACAACTTATCTAGATTATGTTGCATAATAATCTTCAACATGTTCATTTGAGAGTACGCTATTTGCAATTTTTGTATCGTCAGCAAACTTTGAGATTGTACAGGTGAGACCTTCATCTATGTTGTTAATGTAAACTAGGAAGAGAACTGGCCCCAGTACTGATCCCTGGGGTACCCCGCTACTTACATTGATCCATTTGGATGCTTTACCGTTTATGACTACTTTTTGCTTTCTATCACTGAGCCAATTTTCTATCCATTTCACCACACCATCTTGTATTTCATACACTTTTAGTTCTATCAATAAACGTTTATGGGGACCTTTGTCAAAGGCTTCTTGAAAATCAAGGTCTATAATATCTACAGCTTTACTCTCATCTTATAGGTTGAGGATATCGTACAAGAAGTCTAAGAGTTTTGTTAAGCAGGAGCGTTTATTACAAAAACCATGTTAAGTATGTTGTTTTCCTCGAAGCGATTTACGAGTTTGTCTCTTATGAGTGTTTCCAGCATTTTACATACAGCTAAGGTTAAGTTAATTGGACGATAGTTACTAGGTAAGCTACGTTGGCAAGCTTTCACTGATCAGGCATAGTCCCAGACTGTAAGGATTTATTGAAGAGCAATATCAGTGGTTTGGAGAGCTCATACGCAGCTTCCTTGAGAACTATAGGCAAGATTGTATCAGGTCCAGGCGATTTATTTACCTTGAGTTTATCTAAATATTTCAAAACATCTCTCTCTATAACACTGATACTGCTTAGAATGTCAGAATTATCTATCTGAACCGACGATGCTGTAGGGATATTACTAAGGTCTTCTGTTGTAAAAACTTATGCAAATGTGTTGAGAGCGTTACTCATTTTTGCTTCATCTTTAGTGTAATCTCCATTCTCATCGACTAACAGGCCAATCATTGAAGTCATTACTTTCTTCTTCCTGATGTAATTATAAAATGATTTCGGGTTTGTCTTACTTTGATTTGTAACATGTAATTCTAGCATATTTTTACTTTGCGTAGAAACTCGACAGTATTAACCCCTCTTTGGCGGCGCCCACCTTAAGTCGGTTAGAGAGCCAAGGCCTAAAAAGCGGGGCCCGCCTTATGTCGTATGCGACTTTTAGCACATAATCGGCTCTGAGAGAGAGTCCGAGCGGTGGGAGGAGCGCGGGTGGGCTCTGACCATTCGGCATGGACCCAGACGGTTACATCACATCCCACCATATCCCTGGTCCCACAATACAGGGTAAAAACTTATGAAATTACTGTATTTTAGGGATTTTCCCTTAGTGTTGCACGATCGTTGCAAGAAAACCCTTGGTCGTACAAGGATGGTTCAGGTGTCATTGGAAAGCTCAATTATCGCCCTTTCACGAATACATAATTGTATTACGCTCTGGCTCTTCTTTATGCATGAAAAAGATCGTGGAATGAAGCTTGTTTAGGGTAAAACTACCCGCTTGGCAGGTAGTAGCGTTACAAAACTAGCCGCTCGTTGAGTGTTAAGCATCCAATTCATACAATTTAGATACCCATTTATTTTACGTTTTCTGTTACATCAGGTTACTCCATTTTGTATTGTGTAACCATCCAGTTATATTTAATACATACATATATGTATAATAGAAGTATGTGTATGAAGAATTATAATATAAGATAGCAGGATATTTGTTTGGAATTAGACTACAGTACTGTACTTACCGCAATATATAACAATTGCTCTTCTCAGGTTAAATTATTCATATATTTAATTAATCCAATGTTTAAATAATATATTTTAAATTGGTTAGTTATAATACATCTGGTCAACGTATATCAATGCCAAGCTGTGACTGAGAAATTAATATTTATTAACCAAGGTAAGTTCCCAGAAATGAATAACCCGCGCTCATTCTCTTACAAGTAAACAGACGGGAATCAAGTTCGTCCGTCAATAGATCGAATCAATCATCTATTATCACCGCCATCCAGCATTCTATAAGCTTTTCTCTTCTACCTAACAGCTAAGATTCTTATGTAGTATAATCACTGGGCCTATACTATGTATGTTAGATCTAATATGACATGAAATTAACATCGAATGATAAGGTACTTTTCAGGTAATCATTCTGCTCTATTTTCATATTATGTTCAATGCTGATTGTTGTAACAGTCCCAACGGTGTGATTACCTTTTTGGCTTTAAATCGTAGATCTACAAATCTCACTTTATTGTCATGGGTGTCAGAGATATTTAATTTATCATGAGCATTCTTTTTAGCCAGCAGACAATCCGCAATGTCTTTATTCCACCACTTAGGCCTATTATTATGAACTAATCTTCGTTTTTTGTAATGGTATACACTCATGTACTGCATTCGAATAAGTGGAGGTGAAAAATCTCCATGATTGGTTTAGATCATCATTGTTAATCATAAAACTCCAGTCGATTTCCTTGAGTATTGCTCTAAGTTTACGGAAGTTTGCTCTCTTGAAATTTGGGACCTTCTCTTTGCTGGTAATGAGTTTATTGCTATTGAATTTTAAATGGAGAGTGATCGTACGGTGGTCACTATTACTGAATTCATCACGAACATTCAAATTCTCTATTAATTCTTCTTTTGTTGCAAGTTAAAATTCAAGAACATAATTACTACGGGTCGGCGATCGAACAAATTGATATAGCGAACTCTCTTGCAAGTTCGCATACAAGTCGTGTCCGGAGTGTGAAGTAAGAGTATCGCCCAACTTGGTCACAGGTAAATTAAAGTCGCCAAAAATGATGGTATCTTGTGATTCACTTACATCTGCAATTTGTTCGTAAATTTCTCGGTCAATTTGCACTGATTGAGCTGGAGGTCTGTATATTAATGCAAATATTATTTTTGTACCTTTATTAACATTTATTAGCACAAAGGATGTGCCGACATTCACAATTTGGGGTTTTGACAAGAGGATCTGGTTAAGGCTTTCTTTGATAAAAGATATAACACCACCTCCATTTCTATTAATTCGGGTTTTCTCAAACGTTATATTACCGGGAAGTGAATACTCTGCTAAAAATTCTCTGTCTTCTGTATTGAGCCAAGATTCTGTTATGGCAATTACGTCATAATTTTCTGTAAACACTAGTTCCTCTAAATCTTAAAATGTATTGCGTATGCTACGAGTGTTTGCATAGAAAACCTTTAAAGTTGTGGTTTTAGAACTCACGGAACGCTCTTTAATTAAATTTTTGGTTCTGGTCGGATCTACATTTACGTTCATGGCTGTCTTCGGTCCTCGCTGTCCTTGGTCCTCATCCCTGGCGGTTTTGGATTTGGGTTTTGTTGATGGAGCTTTATCCAAATTCGTGGTTCTTGACGGATTAGCACTTAAGTCCTTCGCAGGTCGCTGTCCTCGCTGTCTTCGGTCCTTCTTCCTGGTTGTCCTGTGTTGAGTTGATTTCTTCTCCGAAAATCCTTCACCGTATCGTTGAGAAGACGTCCAAAACATGCTGCTCCTACCTGGTTCAGATGAACTCCATCGTCTGAAAACAGATAGTCATCGTAGTAGAAATTGTCCCAGGTGTCGACAAATCCCACGTTCTCCTTCATGCAGAGGTTAGCTAGATGACGATTTGTGTTGGTGGCTATGTTGTAAAATCGGCTCTCTACACCGAGCCGAGGGACAATTCCTGAGACGATGATCCTTTGCAACTTCTCCTTAAACGACTTGATTAGCTGCTGGTACTTGTGAAGCAAATCTTCCGACAGGGTTTGCTGTACATCATTGGATCCGACGTGGATGACATACATTGTACATTATTAGCAGGGGCCAGCTTCGATACTCCGTAAACTGCAGCAACTACGTTGTTCACACCACCACCAGGGATTCAAAAACGCTTCCTGGTCTTAGGCGCCCTGGCGCCAAATTCTGTGAGCTAACTACGTACCATCGAGTCTCCCACGAACCGAACTTCTTATGTTTCCTCTTCAAAGTCAAAGTCAAAGTCAAAGGTTTTTATTAGCCAACAACAGATTACATATACAAGTTATATAAGATAGTATATTACATGGCTGAGCCCATTAAATGAAGTCATTTTTGACGGGCTCCAAGAAAGCATTACTCAATGTATAGAGGTATATATCTGGTTAGAATAATATGTTACATATGAAATTAATAAGATAATAAATATTGCTTTTGAATGATGACTAATCAGATCAATAATAACCAAGTAGTAGTTTCTTAGTCTTAATTTTAAAAGTAATCCTGTTAGTCGTTGTTTTGATATCCTCAGGTAATGTACTCCAGTTAATACATCCTGAGTATGAGATGAACCTTTTGTCCAATTCCGTTTTAGGCTTAAGTGGTCTTAATAACAATCTATTTCTGGTGTCTCGGTTGTGAACGTCTGATGCAACTTCAAAGGTTATTATAGAATTACTATTGAGTTGGTCATACACAAATTTTACAGACTCTATTTTATAAATATCACTTATCTTCAGAATACCAACATTTTTAAAGAGATGATCAGTATGGTCACGGTAATTCACATTCGATACTATTCTTATTATATTTTTCTGAATTAATACTATCGGTTTAACCCAGGAACGGAGAGCGTCCTCATATGAGTCTGAGCCCTAGGAGGGCGAGCGTCCTCATATGAGCCTTGGCCTAAAAAAAGCCTTTCCAAACATCCCACTGTCACTCAAAACAAAGGAATGTGTAAATATGTGAGATAATTCCTCTCCATTCATTCTATCACTCCTCCACATGTGTCCAAATTCCCCCCTTCCCCCCTTTTACGCCCTTCCCCCCCCTCCCCCCCCCTCAATTATCACCTATTTTTCTCTTATTCCTGTGATTATCGGTTTATTTATGGCGCCAAAACTCTATTCCCGGTTTCAAGGTCAAAGGGAGGGATATGGAGGGAGGAGAGAGAGAGACTAGCCCGCACTGCCTCCAGTCTCGCTCCGAGAGCTCGTGAAGGGAGGGTGCAGTCTCACTCTTTGTCAACTCCATGAATGAACCGCTCAGCAATATTTCGTATTTGTCACCCCCCAAATACTATTGCCACTTGTTTTATTGTTGTAACATGTAACTATCTTCATATTAAACATAAAATAGGCGAATAATTATGAATAAGTAATAACGATATTTATCGGATAATGACGATTTTCGTCAGAAATTCATACAATAGCTTAGCCCCACACGACGTTTAACGAATCAGAGTCTCGCCGATAGGTTAATAATGGACATTTGCGCACATCCCCAGGTTACATTGCAATATTGTAGATATGGATATAAGAGACTGTAGTATAATGTTACAAGTGCTTCTTTCGTTAAGTTACGTTTTATTTTATTAATTATCCAAATAGATTTAGAAAGCTTACCGTGAACATACTGTACTTGGGGTTTCCAGTTTAGCTTACTGTCAATGTATACACACAAATTTTGTTTTTTAAATACTCTTCCCATAATGGAGTTACCTATCGTGATGTTCACCATATTGTTGATACATTTCCTACCAGCAAAAATAATAAAATGTGTTTTACTTTCGTTGAGTGATAACCTGTTAGCTAATAACCAATTGTACACAATTTGCAATTCTCTATTCATGGTATGAGCTAGAGACCGAATGTCGCTTCCAGAGTAAAATACATTGGTATCGTCAGCGAATAATATGAATTTTAAAATACTAGATCATTTATGTATTGAAGGAACAGAAGAGGTCCCAGGGTAGATCCCTGCGGTACACCGGTTACAATTTGTTCAAAAGTAGATGTTATACCATTTATTTCCGTAAACTGTTGTCTGTTGCTTAAATAACTAGAAAATCACATCAAAGTCTCATTTCTCATTCCATAAAATTCTAATTTCTTAAGTAAAATTGTGTGGTTTATAGTGTCAAAAGATTTTCGTAAATCTAAAAATATGCCTATGGTGTAATTACCTTGATAATTTGCACAAATTACATCTTTTAAACATTTTATTATGGCTGATTGAGGTGAATTCGTTTTTTCGAAAGCCAAACTTATTTTCGTTCAGGATATTGTTTGTAATAGAAAAAGCCATCAAGCGGTCATATACAAGCCGTTCTATAATTGTACTTAAAGCTGATAAGATAGATATGGGTCGATACGCCTCTCCACATCTTTCCCCGTAGAACTAGGGCAGCTGAGAGCGCCCATGAATTTAAACATTCTCCTCCACAATGCAGAACTTCTGCTTATCAGAATTCATTTATCCCCAGAGCTACTACTCTTTGGAATTCACTTCCCTCGAATTGCTTTCCACAAACTTACAATCTACAAATGTTTAAATCCAGTTGTTACAAACATTTTATGAATGGAGGATGCCTTTAGGCACATGGACCTTTTTGTTTTATCTGTTTTTCCTTCCTCCGTTCATTGTCTCTTAAAAAAAAAAAAAAAAAAAAAATAGAGACTTGTAGCCAATCTCCCACTTTATAAATAGGTATGATCTTTGCAACTTTTAGCTTATCGGGAAAAACTCCAGTACGAAAAGATAAATTGATTAATTTTGATACCAATGGAGATAGCTGTACATGCATACTTGAGAATTCTTGCATCAATTCCGTCAAATCGTGGGCTAGAGGCTTTAAGATTATTTATGATATCAGTTACTTCATTAAAAGTGGTAGGATTTAACAGCATAGTTGGGTACTGCCCTGTCAAGTAATCGACAGGAGATGTTTGACAAGAAGGTAATGAGTCAGCTAATGTTTTTCCTATAGAAAAAAAATATGAGTTTACATGATTGCAAATAACAGAGGGGTTAGATTCATTGACGTTGTTCATTTCTAATTCTCCTTACAAGATATCTTTATAATTGTCCATGGTACATTTTCTTCCACCACGCTGCCTATCTTGTTAATAAAGCAATTAAATGTTGTATTCACATCATCTTGAACAATCTGAAAATCCTGCAATGCTTCTTCCATACGGGTGTTCAAAAGTGTGGCATCAAGTGATTTATAATCTTTAAACTTTATAGTTTTATCATTTTCTGAGATTTTATCACAATAAGTGCAGCTAACAAAAGGGGCAAATTGGTCTGACACATCAGTGATCAATATGCCATTATTGAATATTAATGTTAAATCGTTAGACCAAATGTGATCAATTATTGTCGCACAATCATTACTAACTCGAGTTGGTCTATTGATGCAAGAATAAAATCCATGCTCGAACATAATATCAGTGAAATAATAAACTCCTTTGTTGTTTTCATAATTCAGTAGATTAATATTAAAGTTGCCCAATATATAACACCTCTTCTTAGTTTTACTAATTTCCTTTAAAAACAAATCAAACAATTCATTAAACAAATATATATTCGAACATGGACGTCGATATACAGTATGATACCAATTAGATGAAGCTTGTCGCCTATCACACATTCAACGAACAGAGATTCAAAGCATTCGTTCTAAACACACAATCGGTCAATAGTTTTTCATCTTAAATAGCTTCTTACAAACAAACAAACACCTCCTCCTTGGTGGTTCCTGTTATTGGTAAATAAAGGAAAGCCATTCACATTGTATAAATGTTGAACATTATCGGACAATCGAGTTTCACAAATTCCCAATATTTGTACTATATTTTGAACAGGCAAAATATGTTGAACTAAAAACAGATCTAGGTTTCCGGGTATACTTCTTATGTTGTGAAATAAGATGTTAGTGGAATTACTATGTAAACACTTTTCAAACTCAAGTTGATAATAGTATTCAGTGCTGGGAAGAGATAGGTCAACGAGAAGGTTATTGTCTGGATCATAATTATTAAGAATCTCAGTTTCGCTATTAGTCGTAAAGGGATTAAACTGTAGTAGCTTAAAGTAATGAAATGAAACCAAATGATCGCCTATGCTATCACAATGAAGCAAATTGCTCAATTCCGGATCAGTTAATTGTGAAAAGGGGAGTACCTGTATATTATTCATTTAAAAAATAAAAATATCGTATATAATACACTCTTGTATCCTTCATGAACAAACACTTAGCCAAAGTACAGCCCAAGACAAAAATCCCTGTCCGAATATTAACTCCAAACAGAAACACCAACGTACTAAATGAAAATACCAGGTAAGTATTAACCCTTAATTAGCGGCTCACCACATAAGTCGTATTTAATAAAGCTGGACTATGTGGCGGCGCTCGACATAGGTCGAGTGGCAATTTCAGCACGTAATGTTGCTGAGAGAGAGAGACAAGTGGTGGCAGGAGACTAGCGAGCGTATGACTGCTCCAGACCACCGCGGCGAACCTACTGACACGAATCTCAGCTCCCTCCTCCCTCTCTCACTCGCTACATACTGAATTATATGGGGAAAGTACCGAATTACATGCTTTTTGCACTAGCGTTGCACGGTTATTGCAAGAAAACTAGCCATCATAAAAGGATCGTTATGGTGTCATTCGAAAGCTCTGTTTATGCCCTTTCAGGGATAGGTACTTGTTTTACGTTCTGGGTCTTATTTAGGCATGAAAATGATCACGTAAACAGCCCTATTTTGGCTAAAAACACCCCGCTGGGCGGTACATATAAATAAACCGCATAGGCCGCTCGTAAGGTGTTAATCATATCATTAATTTCGCTCAGTAAAGCTTCAATAAGCCCTAGGTCGCAATTTATGTCTCTGACTGTACCTGAATACACACAATGATAGGAGGGAAAAAACTAAGTATTTCAGAACGATACACACTAAGACGAAGAACATTAGAAAAGTGAATATTGGTGAGGTTCGAACAGTACCCCAAAAGTGTCAACTAAATATCATGTAATTACACTGCGAATAATTATCCATAAATTTCCACTCACGACCATATATGGATGCACAAAGGCGCTCATATTTACACAACACACAGCACAAAGTACCGATATTTATTTTCACCATTCATACATGAACATAGATCAACTACCTGATTGCACACTCTTACGGCGGCCACTATTGCATAAATAGTTTTGATTCCAAATAAGAATGATGACGATAACAAGTACAACGCAATATTCTGAAAAAATGAGACAGAAACAGTTCAAAGAAATTTGATAATTTTTCAAAATTACTTCGTTTACACGTGACAAAAAATTCACACCAACGACTGGGTAAATAATTACATAGACTAATATATTTGCAAGTGTACACATGCATATACACAAACATTCAGGTACACGCACACACACCAATACTTGTATTTATTAGATTACTTGTCCTTATTATTTATTCTGCTGACTCCTTGTCACCCTACCCTGATCGGCGAGTGAACCACTCCCCACAGCACCTTCAGCAGCAACCGTAGGACTAGGATGGTCCGTTGGGAGAGACGAACGATGCTCCAACTCCACCCTCACATTCTGAGAGGAAGGCAAACTGGTCTCACCTCCACCGCCGGATGTGGGAAGTATGTCCTCTGCATCCACGTCTCCCCCCCGGTCAGCCCGCTCCCTCGTCCGTCCACCACTTCCGGTTGTGAAGAGCCGATCATCTCGTTGATCACGAATTACTAGCTTAACCCACGGGACTCCAGCGCCACAGCGTATGCGTCGGCAATGTATGTAACGCTAAACCCCAGCGCCGCATACGTTGCGTCCGCTACTTCGAAATTATTTACTCTTGTCCTATGGTAGCTAGAGGGTTGAGGATGGTATGAGAAACTACCTTATGATGTTGCCAAACAGTGGCGTTATGCGCAACTCCCTAGCCCATCCGCGCGGGTGAGTAAGGGTGGATGGGGAAAGCCAGCTTACCCACTTATCCCACCGCCAATTTTGTGCTTATTTATTCTTATCCTATGGTAGCTAGAGGGTTCAAATTCATATGGGATATACCTTATGATGTTGCCCAACATTTGCAATACTTATCAATTGGCAATACCCAAGTCCCGCCGCGGTGTGGAGTGGGGAGAGAGAGCGTGGGAGTGGAAGGACTGGGTGGCCTCCCACCTCCCTCCCGGCCCAGTTACCTTGCTTACCTCGTCGCCTCGCTATGTTAAACGCTCCCCTAATGCTTCCCATAACATAGTTGACTCCCCACCAAGTGGGCAATAGGAGGAGGAGGATGACCCAGATCCCACGGCATTTCCCAAAATTCCGCCAGGTCATGGTAGGGGTAAGAAGAGACGAGATAGTGTGTCATGTTGCTACGTACACAGCAAGTTTAGGTATACACTGGTCCTCCCCCACTCCCCCTGCCTTCATCACCACCTCCCCTGTCTCCCCACTAAGAATACGTCAAAACCCATATTTCTAAGTCAAAGGTGCCTAAACCAATGTGTAACACTCATATTCTAACTATAAAATATACGGTAAAGTATATAAACAATAAACAGAGTACGTGAGAGAGGCATAATAACAGTGAGAGTGAGTGAAGGGGAAGTCTGGTATCATTCAGCTGGTAGTGTGTACGTGCATGAGTGCATGAACAAGGTGGCCGCCAGCCCGCCAGTCGTCATGGTAACCACGACGCGCGCGAGTCTTGCCACACCGTCGACACTTATAAAACTTGAATCTATGCACTTATCACACTGTAACTTCACTTACAATGACAATATGTGATACATGTTGCTAATATCTGAACTATGAAGGCACACATGATGCTCGGGTGGTGTAAATAACCGTCACTCGAAAATTGGACGCATCGTACATCTGCTATGCTGCCGCGCTCAGCTGTGTCTAGCCGGGCGGGAAGCTTGAAGACCGCCCGGCATCAGCTGATGACTGAGGGTGGCCCCCCCATAGGACCCCCAAATGACTGAGGTGAGTGTTTTTGTGTGTGTTATTCTTCATTTCTCAGCTATTTAAACTATTTAAAAAAAAAAAAAAGGCCAAATCAGCTGGTCTCTCGATGTACATTTATTCTAAACTAGCTGGGGTTCAGTAGGTTAACATGGTTGAAGTAGGCGATATTCCCAGCCTCACGAGCCCTCTTCAAAGCTGGAAGTTGTTCCTTACGTGCATGTACTGAAGCTTCACACAAATCTTCATTTAAAAATATCCTGGAATCCTTCAGTTTGCTTGAATTGCGCATTGCCTGTTGGCGATCCTCAAAATTGCAGAATCGAGCGATGATCGTCCTGGGTCTCGAGACTTCTCCAGCCTGACGATGAAGCCCATCTCCAACACAGTGAGCCCTCTCCAACTTCACCTCGCCAAGATTTAGTTTCTCTCGTAACAGCCATTGAACTTTATCTTGAGTCTTCTCCCAGGATTCACGAGGGTCCTCTCGAACTCCTTTGATACGGATGTTGTTGCGTCTTGAATAGTCCTCCTGGTAATCCATTCGACTGCGGATTTTCTCAATTTTTTCTTCAATTTGTTTGATCTTCAACTTCACATTCTCCTGTTTCAATTTAGCTATTTCCTCTCTCTGGTCTAACTTGTCCTTCTTCAGCTCGTCAACCTATCTCTGAGTAAATTGAAGGGATACTATTAAATCGTTGATCTTTTCTTCTTGCTGCTTCACTCGCTCATTCAAGGTTGAAGTGATCATTTCGACACAGTCACGATAGGACCATTATTGTGTTTCCAGGACCAAGTTAAGTTCTTCACTAAGAGGCATTTTGAAACTGATTCACTGGAGACTCGAATAATAACTCGTTTAGGCACTCCTGTCACAGATCGGTTCCGCCCAGTTTACTCCAGTTACAAATGTTTTTTATAATATGTTATTTTTAGTGACAAATCATAATTCGTAATTCACTGGCTAATATCGAAGTGTTGTTAATCACGGCACCTCGAATTTAACTAAGGTAATCTGTATGTAAACACAGGTTCCTCACAGACAACCAGCCAGTACCTCCTTCTCCATCGACTGCCAGTCGCAGACTGAGTCTGTGAGTATCTGGAAACGGTTGTGACACTCAGTAACTGGTATGATTTTCCTGGTCTTGGGGCGAATGTTGTTCCTCACAACACGAAAGTTGTCTTGAGGGGGAGCAGAGTCACTATTTGTTTCTTGTCCATCGAAAGCATCTGCTGAAGTGGTTACTGCAGGCGTTGGATTGTTGGCAGTTGACGTTGGGGTGGTGGTGGCAGCTGGAGTTGAAGCGGTGACAATTGAAGTTGGTGGTAGTCCAACGTCAAGTGTTACAAACTCTTGGAGTGATTTCAGCTTCATGGTCTTGTTGTAGGCTTCATCCAATTTCCCTGTCAAATCCTCTCGTTGCTGGCAGAATTGGCAGACTTGTAGATCGTCAGTAGCATACATGGAATCACCAAACCTACCGGCGCAGTTCGTACAGGTGCGAGGCTTGGTGACACTCTCTTCAGATCATTTCACTCAATTAAAAACACTTACATTTTTTTTTAAAAGGAATAGAGTTCTAAAATACTTAAATTATGATGAAGTTTTCTCAGTGGCGATGCAAGACTGTTGATGCTGCTAGAGCCGGCAGGGGAGGGGGCAGGAGGGGGCAGTTTTAACTACCCAGTTTCGCTAAGTGTAGACTATGTTCGGATGCGGATACACGTGCGTGGTGTCTAGATAGGGCAGGGAGAAAGGGGATCATCCTCTAGTCCACAATTTCCTGCCGTGACAGTACCTCGAGTCCCATCCACTCATATGCTGACGACTCTACCTTACACTATTCAACTAGTTTTTCACATCAACCCAGCATGCAAGCACTCCAAAACAAACATAATGCCATAGAATACTTATATTCTGGTCTATCAATTATTTCTGATTGGGCCAGAGAATATATTATGGTTACTTCCACACCTCCAAGACCCATTTTCTCCCTCTATCTCTCCATCACAATCTTCCACAAGACCATCAACTATTCTTCAACAATAAACAGCTCAACTCTTCATCTTCTCTCTTGGAAAGATCATATTACCAATCTTGCTAAAACAGCTTCCCAAAAGTTAGGTCTGCTCAACCGTCTCCGTGGGTTCTTCACCCGGCACAGCTTTTTGCTCTGTATCGGGGCACAGTGCACCCTGTATTAAGTATTGTTTGCATGTGTGTGGAGCCCCCACCCATACCGCACTTCTCGAACGAGTAGAATGAAAAGCATTTTGCCTTACTTCCTTAACTATACTTGATTTTTTTTCCAGCTGATACTCGAGAATCGTGGATGTGGCAACTGCGCTGTAATGTCCCATGATTGGTCTGAGTGAATGTGTTTTATTCCGTAGGTTGTTTGTGATAAACATTAAAATAACTGTTTCATTGTAATTATTTGACTCATCATATCTACAAAGTATAATAGTGTCTTCTATTATAAATTTCGTAAATGCCGTTTAGCATTGATAGTTTGCAATACAAGCAGGCATAACCAAACATGCTTCTGTACAAAAGTCAACTGATGCCCAAACGAACACTTCAGTTAAGTACACTAACTTTACTTGAAAATTAAATGACATTTGACTGTTAAAGCGCATATAAAAAGGTAATAAAACACTTTAGTACATGTAATATAAGGCAAGTACTACATTTAAAGTAGCCTACATGTTCGTGGAATTTATTAAATGTAGTGTTGGGTGAGGGGGGAAGTGGTTGGAACAGCCGTTCCTGAGGCGGGAAGTTTAAATCTATTGAACAGACTCTGATATCAAGCTTTTCACTCAGGGGTATGTTAATGTAAATATATTCATAGGTATACAAATATTTATGTAGCCAATGCTATTTCTTGTATTTTACTTGTACGAAAATCGGGTATCCTACAGCTGTAAAGATATTCTCCTGTTGTTTACCCTCAACACTCTGCCTCACCAAGCCTATAAACCACTTGCGAGCTTCAGGCTATAATCAATACTAAACAAAAGTACAATAATAATGTAGGATTATGATGGTTATGTATAATTAAATTTACAACCACATTTTCGCTGTTAATTCTGCTAAATATCGATGTCTACAGCTCCAACTTCCTTTTGCCCTGAACATCACAAGCAGTCAATTCACATCCACCAATCCGACGAAAGCAGCGAGAAGGAAGAGAAAAAGCTCAATGAATGAGTGTTGTAGACAAGATAGAACAGAAAAGATTAATCAGAGAAAGATATAGGCTTAATAGAAAAGATTAGGCTAAGCAGAGAAAGTACAAACAAAAACGATTTACCTGAGAAAGCTGGTTCCATGTCAGCTTAACCATGCAACCTCAACCAGTGACATCCTAACCAGTCTCAAGTCACCAGTTGGCAGTTACCATTTCAACCAGTAACCATCTCAACCAATACCATCCCAACCAGTGATAGCTTAACCAATTGATTATAGCCTGAAACTCGCAAGTGGTTTATAAGCTTGGTGAGGCAGAGAGTTGAGGGTAAACAACAGGAGAATATCTTCACAGCTGTAGTTTTCGTACAAGTAAAATACAAGAAATAGCATTGGCTACATAAATATGTGTATACCCATGAATATATTTACATTAATATACCCCTGAGTGAAAAGCTTGATATCAGAGTCTGTTCAATAGATTTAAACTTCCCGCCTCAGGAACGGCTGTTCCAACCACTTCCCCCCTCACCCAACACTACATTTAATAAATTCCACGAACATGTAGGCTACTTTAACCCTTTACGAGCGGCCTATGCGGTTTATTTATATGTACCGCCCAGCGGGGTGTTTTTAGCCAAAATAGGGCTGTTTACGTGATCATTTTCATGCCTAAATAAGACCCAGAACGTAAAACAAGTATCTATCCCTGAAAGGGCATAAACAGAGCTTTCGGATGACACCATAACGATCCTTTTATGATGGCTAGTTTTCTTGCAATAATCGTGCAACGCGAGTGCAAAAAGCATGTAATTAGCCACTTTCCCGATACAATTCCGTATATAGCGAGTGAGAGAGGTAGGAGGGAGGTGAGATTCGTGTCAGTAGGTTCGCCGCGGTGGTCTGCAGCAGTCATACACTCGCTACTCTCCTGCCACCACTTGTCTCTCTCTCTCAGCAACATTACGTGCTGAAATTGCCACTCGACCTATGTCGAGCGCCGCCACATAGTCCAGCTTTATTTAACTCGACTTAAGTTGCGCGCCGACTTTTAGGGGTTAAATGTAGTACTTGCCTTATATTACATGTACTAAAGTGTTTTATTACCTATTTATATGCGCTTTAACAGTCAAATGTCATTTAATTTTCAAGTAAAATTAGTGTACTTAACTGAAGTGTTCGTTTGGGCATCAGTTGACTTTGGTACAGATGCATGTTTGGTTAATGCCTGCTTGTATTGCAAACTATCAATGCTAAACGGTATTTCCAAGATTTATAATAGAAGACACTATTATACTTTGTAGATATGATGAGTCAAATAATTACAATGAAACAGTTATTTTAATGTTTATCACAAACAACCTACGGAATAAAACACATTCACTCCAACCAATCACGGAACATTACCGTGCAGTTGCCATATCCACGGTTCTCGAGTATCAGCTTGAAAAAAATCAAGTATTGTAGTTCCCTACAATCTTTTTCTACACGCTGCAATGTTGCATCTATTTCACTCTTCTACCGCTATCACAACAGTCAGTTTTCTTCAAAGCTCTCTCAGTGCATACCCCCTTCCTTGCGTCAAGTGCGAGGCACCCATCTTTCAACACAGTCCCACTCTTATTCCGTCCAGTTCTCCAACCCAAGAATTGGCAAATTTCTTCAGTCTTTCTTCTACTAAACAAGTGAACTCTGGAACTCTCACCTTCAATCAATGTTTCCTTCATCCTATGACTTAAACTGCTTCAAACTTTGTGTGTCCAGGCATTTTGACTCCAACGTCCCTTGAATTTGGCTCTGTCACTCTTTTGGCTTGGGGGAGATACTCAGTACGAGGAAGCGTCGGATTTTACCTGAAAAACATAGGAGTCGCTGTCTAGGTTGCACCCTGCTCAGGTAATGTTCCAGAAGTGTAACAAAATTAGCAATGTGGCCCCATATGGGGACCAGAATTTTAAACTGCTCTCACCCGAAAACTGATTGATGGATTTTAAATTTCTTGTTATCAATAGAAACTACAATTAATGCTTAATATTATGTTAAGAGCAAATTACACTACTGTAAATATTAAGTCATATATACAAAAATAAAATAAAAAAGTAGTGAAAAAAAGGGTCAACAAAAGTGAGGCATATCTCATACATTACATAAGCTGGATTAATTTGGTTGCAGGGCTGTGGAGGGTATGGCTGAGGGTCTAGGGTGACAACAAGGCAGAACTCTGGGGCTAAATAAAAGTTCGATAGGAAGGGGAAATTTGTAGTACACATTTAGTATTAAGGACCCCATATGGTGACCGGACAGGTTGGTACAGGAAAGGGGAGGAGAGAGAGAGGCGGCTCACACCCTCTCCCAGTTGTAGGACGATGCGGACTGACTGCTCGTCTTCAAAATTTCTTGCCATCGGCGTCCGGCCGTGAAATATTCATAAAAAACCTGTTTTACGCATATTTTTTGGCCCATATGGGGCCAATATGCCTGAGCAGGGTTAAGCATTTTGAAGACACGTGTCGCACATGATCATCATCATCAGATGAGATGTCTTCTTTCAAGAAGTTGACCTTTTTCTTCCGACTGTAACGTTTGTTCATACAGGCTGTTGCGAAGTGATTCATGACTCCACAGTGGTTACAGTTTCTCCCAAATGCAGGGCATTTTTTCTGACCATGTAGGTGATTTGAACCATTACAGATATGACGCTATGAAGGTTGGACAAACCTTTGAGTGTGACTTACATCAGGGGTAAACCAAGGGATTCGTGGGAACAGAACTAATGACACTTTGGTAAAGTTGGGAAGATCTCACTCTGACTTCTCAACAGAGTGAGAAAACAGAGTGACAGAGTTTGGAAAAACAGGCTAGCTTATGCACGCATATGTAGGTAGTAGGGGTAGGCAGCCCCGCCCAGGGAAGTACTACCGCCAAGGTTTCGGGAGACTCAGGGAATAGCCTGAATTCCATTTTCTCTCCCAGGCCTTGGTAGCTGGATACATATCTTTCTGCCTCACACATCAGGGGTATCAGGAAAACCCTCTTTATATAACATACACATCCAACTTCACGACATTGCCCTACATTGCTATCCTCTATCCATAAAACACTACATATCATACATGTACACCATACACCTTACCCAATAAACATGGCAGTACAATTGTTAAGAGCAAACCTGGTGGTCCCTCGGATATCCACCCCCGGCAGGGTTGGGTCATTGACACAGGGCCCTCCCGGTCGTCATCATGCGACTGTGTCAAGAGCATTGCAACGTCCCAAAGCTGCTCGTCGGTGCAGCTTTTTCTTTAGCAATATAAGGGGACTTCACTCTAACATCAATTCTGTACACCAATTTCTTCAAGCAGAATCCCCTACTCTCCTTTTTTTGACAGAGACTCAAGTAACATCCACATCTGACACATCTAGATTTAATTTTCCAGGTTATCAACTGCTCCAAAATTTCAGACCTAAAGGAGGTGTATGTTGCTTCGCAAAATCTGAAATTGCCCTGGAGGAGGTTACTAGTTTCAATTGTCCCTATTTTGATTATTCTATATACAAATTAATTTCTGCTGGTAAATTTAAATACATATGTTGCATCTACCGTTCCCCAAATACTCCTCCAGAGCAAAGTCTTTTTGATTCTCTGTCCTCACAACTCAGTGTCCTCAACTTAAATGCTTCTTCTGAAATCACTGTGTTGGGTGATTTTAATGTCCATAATGTTGAATGGCTCACTCATTCAGCCAGGACTGATGATGCTGGTCTTGAATGTGAGCTATTTGCAGACTCATTTAATCTCACTCAACTAGTCAACCAACCAACCCGTGTACCAGATAATCCTAATCATAATTCCCACCTACTGGACTTATTTTTAACAACCAATTCAGAAAATTATGATGTTACAGTGAGGTCCCCGCTTGGATCTTCTGATCACTGTCTGATACAGGCCACCTGTCTATCACCTACCACACCTTCCCACTCTGAACCTGTTTTGGTGACTAAATGGCATTACGATAGGGCAGACTGGGAGGGTCTTCAAGGTTTCTTTATTGATATTCCCTGGACCTCTTTCTTTTCTAATGATGCACACTCCACCTTGAGCCACATACAAGATATTGTAAAAATTGGAATGGAAACTTTTATTCCTCATCAAAAGTACAGTAAAAGATCAAATTCACCTAAATGGTTTGACCATAATTGTGCTAGAGTAACTGAACAAAAAGCAATAGCCTACAATGCATACACAAGATCAAAAACACATGAAGCCTTTAATTACTTTAGAAACATCAGAAATCATGCCAAAACTGTATTAAACCTAACTAAATCAAACTTTCTCCACAAGCAGGCAAATAAACTTCTAAATAATCCAAATGATAACAAAATATTTTGGTCTACTCTTAACTCATTTAAATCCAACTTCACTACTGCTTCATCCATTCCACCATTAAAATCTCCGACTGGCAATCTTGTAAGTGACCCACGAGGTAAAGCTAACCTTCTTGCGGATATTTTCTCCACCAACTCAACCTTAGATGAAATAAATCAAGATGTCCCTGTACTTAATTTTAATTCGCCTGAAATTCCCTCACTTAAGATCCACACCAGACATGTCAAAACTATTTTGCAGAATCTCTCGGTAGACAAGGATCCTGGTCCAGATGAAATTCCTCCAATAGTACTTAAGAATTGCTCCTTGGTTCTCGCTCCTGTATTGGCAAATTTTTTCCGTCTGTGTACTCATACCTCATGCTTCCCAGTACCCTGGAAAGAAGCAAACATCCATCCAGTTCCTAAAAAAGGTGCCTCTTCAGATCCATCAAACTACAGACCAATAGCTATAACTTCCACTCTTGGTAAAGTCTTTGAAATTATATTAAATAATCACATAATTATGCATCTTGAGAATAATAAATTAATCAGTGATAGGCAATATGGTTTTAGACGATGTCGATCAACTGCAGACATGCTTTGCCTTCTTACGCATCAAATCAACCAAGCTACAGACCAACATGGTGAAACACATACAATAGCACTGGATATATCAAAGGCATTTGATAGAGTCTGGCATCAATCCTTATTGTCGAAGATGTCACACTACGGCCTTGCATCATTAGTTCCACTAATTTCTTCTTATCTTCATAACAGAAAAATATGTGTAATGGTAGATGGCCTTTATTCTCAATTTCACTCAATAAATGCTGGTGTTCCCCAGGGATCAGTTTTGGCCCCAATTCTGTTCCTCATTCATATCAATGATCTCATATCTACCACTCATAATCCAATACATTCCTACGCAGATGACTCAACACTCCACAGTTCCTTCACATTTACCAATTCTTTCACCCAACCCGATCTTATAAATTCAAAAATAAACACTGCAATTTCTCTGAACCAGGACCTTTCTAGAATTAATGGATGGGGACAAAGAATCTAGTTTCCTTTAATGCACAGAAAACCAAGTACATTCAATTTTCTAACCGACAGAATCTCACTGACTCCCATATTTTTTAATGATGTAAATATTCCCACTTCCCCTAGTATTGACATTCTCGGTGTAACATTAACTACTAACTTGAGCTGACACATTATGTTAGAAGCATTGGTAAGAATGCCTCTAAAAAACTGGGACTCCTGTACAGAGTTCGAGAATTCTTCACTGACGAGCAGTTGGCCGTGATATATAAAAGTCATGTGAGTTCTCAGATGGATTACTGTTCACCTCTGTGGGGTGGAAGTGGAGTGGTTGCATTGAGGCAGTTGGACAAAATTCAAAATAAAGCTATTAGATTAATCAATAACCCTGCAATCACACAGGACCTTCCTACATTATCCATACGAAGAAACGTTGCATCCCTTGCATTATTCTACAGATATTTTCACAGCAATTGTTCCGAGGAACTTGCTTCAATTGTGCCGCCTCTCCACATCTTTCCCCGTAGAACTAGGGCAGCTGAGAGCGCCCATGAATTTACACTTTCTCCTCCACAATGCAGAACTTCTGCTTATCAGAATTCATTTATCCCCAGAGCTACTACTCTTTGGAATTCACTTCCCTCGAATTGCTTTCCACAAACTTACAATCTACAAATGTTTAAATCCAGTTGTTACAAACATTTTATGAATGGAGGATGCCTTTAGGCACATGGACCTTTTTGTTTTATCTGTGTTTTTCCTTCCTCCGTTCATTGTCTCTTAAAAAAAAAAAAAAAAAAAAAAAAAAATACCCCTAAAACATAGGGCGCGGCAGCAAGGGGTAGTACTTAATCACTCTTAAGGAGTAGTATGCTTTTTATGACCCCCATTCTCCCCCATGCCTTTTTATGGACCCCCTCTCCCCCATGTTTACACATAGTTTGAGGTTTTAAGCGTCGTTCGGTAGTTTGGCGATTTGAGGACCTTTCGCCCGTTTTTGGTCCAATAAGACCTTCGTGGCCTTAAGGGTTTAAGATTTTGGTTCGTCAGGCGAAGTGGCGATTTTGAAGACCTGTAGGCCTCTACAAGTTAAATTTTTCGGTAGGACAATTAAATCTTTTATCTGCGGCATTAAGACCTTTCGTGGCCTTAAGGTGTCGATTTTTGTCCTGGCGAGCGATAGCAAGCCTCTAATTTTATAATTTTTCGGTAGACAAATTTAAATATTTATCTTGACAGGGGGTACAAAGGAGTACAAAGGAAATCAAGCAACAACAGGTCTAGTGACCCTTCTAGGTTGCTTGTCCTCCAAAACACTGAGGATCAAGTGTCCAAACAGTGGTTTAGAGTGGGTAAGGGAACATTGGAAAGGGAACTACTGCCCTGCCACTAACGTGGCAGGACTAGGAAGTTAGTAGGGGACATATGGGGTAGTAACTGAGGGGAGGATAAAGTTATTCATTTACAAACGCAGTCAGTCGCGGGTTTGATGCGAGATATTTGTCCAGGCGGAATTTAAATGAATCAACGGTGCTGCAGTCTATAACGTCTCGGGGAAGCCCATTCCACAAGTTGACAACTCGATTGAAGAAGAAATTCTTAGATTCGTGCGAGTTAAAAGATTTACCAATAATTTTGCAACCGTTTCCCCGCGTGTAATTAGATTGGTCGATAGTGAAGTACTAACTACAGTTCATATTGTCGATGCCTTTGATGATTTTGAACACTTGAATTAAGTCGCCTCTTAATCTGCGCTGGGTTAAAGGAAATAGATTTAATTCTCTAAGACGCTCTTCGTATGGTTTTGTTCTTTAGGCTAGGTATCATTTTGGTAACTCTACGTTGAACTCGTTCTAGCTTGTTATATCTTTTTGGTAATAAGGGCACCAGGATTGAACGCAGTATTCCAGAAGAGGGCGGAATAAGGAATTGTAAAGGGTTAGGATAACTTCTTTGGATTTATGCTCAAATGACCTGCCTATAAAGCCATTATTTGGTTTGCCTTCTTAACAACTTCTGAACATTGTTGACTCGGTTTTAGGTTACTCGATATTGTTACTCCCAGATCAGTTTCTCTGTTTACATTCTGAAGCTGAGTGCCAGTCAGCGAATAGTTTGCTTTCTCATTTAGGTATCCGACATGTAGAACTTAACATTTATCCGCATTGAAACTCATTTGCCAAATTTGGGCCCAAACTGGACAATTTATATAGATTGTGTTGCATATCGTCAACTTGTTCTTTTGAGAGTACGCTATTTGCAATTTTTGTATCGTCAGCAAATTTTGAGATTGTGCAGGTGAGACCCTCATCTATGTCGTTGATGTAAATTAGAAAGAGAATTGGTCCTAGTACCGATCCCTGGGGTACCCCGCTACTTACATTGGTCCATTTAGATGCCTTACCGTTTATGACTACCCTTTGCTTTCTGTTGCTGAGCCAATTTTCTATCCATTTCAACACACCGTCTTGTATTCCATGCGCTTTTAGTTTTAGCAGTAAACGTTTGGGGGGAACTTTGTCAAAGGCCCTTTGAAAATCAAGGTATATAATATCTACAGCTTTACTCTCATCGTAGAGGTGGAGGATATCGTGGAAGAAGTCTAAGAGGTTTGTTAAACAGGAACGTTTTTTACGAAAGCCGTGTTGAGTATCTTTAAGTATGTTATTTTCCTCTAAGTGATTTACGAGTCTGTCTCGTATGTATGACCGTTTCTAGCATTTTACATACAACTGAGGTTAAGCTAATTGGACGATAGTTACTGGGTAGGGATTTGCTGCCTTTTTTGAATATCGGTGTTACGTTGGCTAGCTTCCACTGATCAGGCATAGTTCCAGACTGCAAGGATTTATTGAATAGTAATGTCAGTGGTTTGGAGAGCTCATTCTTAGCTTCCTTTAGAACTCTAGGCGAGATTGTATCAGGTCCTGGCGTTTTATTTACCTTGAGTTTATCTAAACAATTCAATACTTCTCTCTCTGTAACGGTGATATTGCTTAGAACATCTGAATTATCAATCTGAATCGGCGATGGTGTAGGGATATCACTGAGGTCTTCTGTTGTAAAAACTGATGCAAAGAAGGTATTGAGGGCATCACTCATTTGTACTTCGTCTTTGGTGTATTCTCCTTTTTCATCGACTAACGGTCCAACAGTTGAAGTAACTACTTTTTTCTTTCTGATATAACTATAGAATTCTTTCGGGTTTGTTTTACTTTGATTCGCAATATGTAACTCTAAGGTCTTTTTACTTTGCTTAATTAACTTTTTGGCTTTGCGTCGTAGCTCTACAAATTTCACCCGTTCTTCGTCATTTTGTGAGTATTTTAATCTATCATTAGCACATTTTTTAGCAAGCAGGCAGTTTGAAATATCTTTATTCCACCATTTGGGCTTATTATTATGGCCTGGACGCCGTATTTTCGATGGTATGCAGTCTTGCACTGATTTAGGTAAGTGGTTTCGAATAACTTCCAAGATGTATTTATGTCGTTATTGTTAATTAAAAAGCTCCAGTCAGTTTCTTTAAACATAGCTCTAAAGTTTATGGAAGTTTGCTTTCTTGAAATTAGGGACTTTTTCGATGCTACTATTTGGTTCGTTACTAGTAAACTTTAAACGTGAAAGTTATCGTACGATGGTCGCTGTTACTGAATTCATCACCAACATTCAAATTCTCTATCAATTCTTATTTTGTTGCAAGTACAATGTCAGAACGTTATTACCACGGGTCGGCATTCGAACAAATTGATAAAGCGAACTCTCTTGCAAGTTCGTATACAAGTCATGTCCGGAGTGTGAAGTAAGAGTATCGCCCCACTTGGTCACAGGTAAATTAAAGTCGCCAAAAATTACGGTATCTTGTGAGTTACTTACATCTGCAATTGTTCGTAAATTTCTCGGTCAGTTTGCACTGATTGAGCTGGAGGTCTGTATATTAACGCAAGTATTATTTTTGTACCTTTATTATTCTTTATTAGCACAAAAGATGTGTCGACGTTCACAATTTGAGGTTTTGACACGAGGGTCGGGTTAAGACTTTCTTTGATATAAAATAAAACGCCACCTCCATTTTTATTTATTCGGCTGTTCTCAAACATTACATAATTTAGGGTCTAGGTGGTGTTTTTCTAAGCTTGATGGAGGTCTAGTGAAGAAACTAAAAATATATTAAATTACAAATATATAGTCCAAAAACCAAGCATTACCCCCTTAAAACCGTCACAATATTCTTGCTTTCCCAGACCTCCAAAAATGATCCTTTCACCTAAATTCCAAAATGTTTCTTCGCTGTTGTAAATTTCCTTTGTTTTCTGCGTTATATTATTATTATTATTATTATTCTAGCTAAGGGTTTTTGTTCTAAATACTGCTGTCTCTTTTTGTATAGCAGTACTAAATTGCATAGATTATTATTATTATGTTGAATTACCCTCGTTTTGTGTTCTTTCTTTTTCTCCCTCTCTTTCTGGCTTTTATCCATTTGGCCCCATTCAGCCTACTGTTTTAAGACGTTTATTCCCATCCAAGTTTCGATTTTTTCCTACCGAGTTTTAGCGAGCCAGCATATTTTTTAAAAGTTTTTGGCAGCTAGGCTAAATTTATAAATTTTTCGATAGAAAAATGGCTCCGGCGAAGCCGGATTTCTCCATACAATGCTGGGCGAGCGATAAGGAAGAAATCGACACCTGGATAGGGATAAACGTCTTAAAACAGTAGGCTGAATGGGGCCGAATGAATACAATCCAGAGAAAGAGAAAAAAGCCGGTCACCCCCCTTAATTAAAGATACATACAATTACACACACATAAAAATACACTAATAAATACGGGTATGAAAAGGGAATATAAAGTGTCCCCAATACTAACCTGCCCTTGTATTGGTATATTGGTAGTAATAAACCCATCTAATACAAATATAGAAAGGCAGGGGGGTCACCGGCTTTTTTAAATCTTACTCTCCTTTTCCCTCTATCCCTGGCTTGTATCCATTCGGCCCCATCCAGCCAACTGTGTTAAGACGTTTATCCCCATCCAGGTGTCGATTTATTCCTGGCGAGCGAAAGCGAGCCAGCATTCTATGGAGAAATCTGGCTTCGCCGGAGACATTTTTCTATCGAAAAATGTACAAATTTAGCTTGCTGTCAAGACAAAAATATTATATATGTGGCTCGCTACAGCTCGTCAGGAAAATATTGACACCTGGATGGGGGTAAAAGTCTTAAAACAGTAGGCTGAATGGGGCCGAATGGATACAAGCCAAAGAGAGAGGGAGAGAAAGAGAAAAAAAAAGCGAGGTGGGCTCCCTTAAATAACTCTCAGTATACCCAATGAGCATACCCTCTGTATACCCTTGCTAGTTTACAAGGTACAGACACTTTTAAGGGGAGATCTCCACTTGAGGGCATTTTTTCTTGACCCCTTCTCCCTCATGTTTAGCCCCATTGCTTTTGGTATTATAAAACGTTTGCCACATTAGTTTAGCGATTTTAAGAACTTTCACCCCATATTAAGACCTTTCGTGCAATTCAGGTGTCGATATTATACTGGCGAGCGATAGCGAGCCTGTAATTTAAGAGGAACCGGCCTTCGGCCGCGAAATTTGTCTACCGAAAAATGTACACATTTATCTTGAAAGGGACTGAAGGGGGTGTAATTTTAAGCTTGATGGAGGTCTAGGGAACAAACTAAATACCTCCCCTTAAAATTCGTAGACCCTCTATGTTTTTCGTCAGGCTATATTATTATTTGGATTGATTTTTTGGATAGATTTTGATTTTCAATAAATACTATATATAGTTTTGTAGTTGATATACAGACAATTGTATAAATCAAATAGTTTCCACAGATATACTTCCATAACGATAATGGGCCGAACGTGATCAAAACTAAACCACCAATCACACATACTTAAACAGTTTGCGGTTTTCTTATTTGTAACTACTTATCGATTTGCTATTGCTATCTATATAATGACCTATCCATATGACCTATTCATCCACGCATTCTCATTCATCCACCTGTATTCCCACATCTTCCATTCTATTTGTATTCCACTATTTGTATTTTTCCCTCTTTTTAAGCCACTCTTATATTTTATTTTTCCATTCTTTTTATTCCACACTCTTTATTCAGATCTTCCATTTTCTTTTAATCTACACTTTATTTTGATCTTACATTCTCTTTCAATTCACTTATTAGTTCGATCTTCCATTCACTTTTCGACCCACTTTTTCGATCTTTCATTATTTTTTATTTTACACTTTATTTTCGATCTTCCAATCTCATTTAAATCCGCTCTTTATTTAGATCTTGCATTCTCGTTCTATTTCACTCTTCATTGACCTATCTTCCATTCTCTTTCTATTCCACCCTTCATTTTCTTCTCAATCCACTCTGTATTCCGTTTTCCCATGCCCTAATTCCAAGACGTTTGCTCCCTACCCCTCGCGTATATATCACAACCCAAAGCCAAACACACCTCTTTCTTCACATTTCATCTTGGAGTGACGCAGGGTTGTTGTTTTTTCCAGAATTTTGCGTAAACTATTTCACGGAAGGCGGCATTCGCTAATGAGGACTGCTGTTGGAGCGATCGGTGAAAGAAAATGGTGTGTGAGAGAGAGAGAGAGAATTCAGTTCTCTTTCCAAGCCTCTCTCTTACGAACACTTCATTCAATTCACTCTTGCTTCCTGTCACTCTCTCGCTCTCTCTCTCTCTCTCTCTCTCCCCCCCCCCCCCCCCCCCGTCCCCGTCCCTCCTCTCTCTCTCTCTCTCTCCTATTCAGTATTCACATCTCATACAGCTTCTAAGATGTATACAAACCCACTTCACACGTTTCAAGGCCATTCAGGTGTCGGAGGCTTGCTTAACCTACTCAGTGGGTTCTTCTCCTCATTCACCGACTGATACTTAACGTCAAGCTTCACATTTCTAAGCCACAAGAAGTAGATATAAGACTTTTGACATTTGTATTTACTTTAATATATATTTTGTATAATTTTGCTTACATAAAATTTCAAAGGGGGAATAATGAATAGATCTCACATGAAATTGCCAACTTAACATTTCTTTACGACAAGTTGATATAACGCTTTTGAGATATTTGCTTACATAAACATCAACATAAGGACAACACATCTTATTAATACATCTTATCATTCACACCATAATGACTGCTTCTTCACATTGACGAGAGTTAAGGGGGAGGGGATCGCTTTTTCGGGACCCTCATATCCCTCATGTTTAGCATATTAGTTTTGAGATTTTAAGACGTTCGTTTCATTAGTTTGGCGATTTTAAGACCTTTTGTCCGATTTTGTTGTCAACATAAAGACCTTTCGTACCATTTAGGTGTCGATTTTTTCCTAGGAAACGATAGCAAGCCTGTAATTTTAGGAGGAACCGGCCTTCTCCCGGGACAGTCTTCTACCAAAAAATGTAAACATTTATCTTGAAGGGGGCCTAGGATTTTTTTTTTTTTTTTTTTTTTTTTTTTTTAAAGCTTGATGGAAGTTTAGTGCGAAAACTATAAAATAAATAATTACATAAATCGACCAAAAACTAACCACTACCCCCATTAATTAAAGCCAGGTTTTGAAGCATCTGGGTTATAATAAAGCATTGTATTGACTCGTTTAGGTTCTATACCGATTCAAAAGGGTGGGTCGCTATGTATGCTCTTGACTGTACAATTCCCCACACCTTCGACTGCGCAATGGTAACTTTTTTTTTTTTTTTTTTTTTTTTTTTTTTTTTTTTTTTTACCAGTAGCCTACAGTTCGTGTATGAAGGAAATAAATGGTAAAGAAGCCTGTAGCAAGTCCCCCCCCCCCCCCTCCCCAAAAAAATACATAAATAAAATACAAAAGTTTAAGGAATGATCTAGTTAATTTTAATGTGCGTTAAGTGGAGGTATTTCGTTTTTCTATACCCCCTTCTCTCCCATGTTTAACCCCATTAGTTATGAGATTTTAAGACGTTCGCCGCATTAGATTTGCGATTATAATTTTGTCAAAAATAAGACCTTTCGTGCCATGTGGGTTCGATTTTTTCCTAGTGATCGATAGCGAGCCTAAAAATGTATGTGGTTGACTGTACCTCTGCCTCAAGGGCCAGATACAATAAACACACCAGCCTCCCCGAGTTACTCCTTCAAACAATGTCTACAAGTCTACAAGCTACTTACGCATACAGGGCCACCCTTTTCCAGCTTATAGTTGTTCGGTGGCCTCTTTCGCTCTCTGTCTGTGTGTGTCCCTGTGTGTGTACGTCCCTGTGTGTATGTATGTGTGTGCTCATGTGTAAGTACGTGTCTGTCAGTGTGTGTACGTGTCTGTTTGTATACACCCGTTTGTGTATGTCCCTGTTTGTGTGTGTAAGTATGTGTGTGGAGATGTGCGAGTAGGTTTCTGTCTGTCTGTGTACGTGTCTGTGTGTGCGCCTTTGTGTGTGTGCGTGCCTATGTGTGTTCGCGTCTATGTGTGTACGTGTCTGTGTGTACGTGACTGTGTCTACGTGTATGTGTGTGCATGTGTACGTGTCTGCCTTTGTGTGTGTACGAGTCTGTATATGCGTGTACAAACTGTACATGCCTGTGTGTGTGTGTGTGTACGTGTCTGTGTGTGTGTACGTGTGTGTAGTAAATTTATATATATTTAAAGGCTCCTTAAAATGATTTGTTTCATCAAAAGGCCTGGTCTGTAGACTTTGTACTGTTATTTCCAACCAATATGCAGCCCATGTATGCCTTAGACCAAGTAAAGTATTTTCAGTTTCAGTTTCAGTTTCGACCTGCGAGACAATCACCCTGTACCCGAACAAAAACACGATTAAGGGGGTCACCGTTATTTAATTTTTTATCTTCCTCTCCTTTTCTCTTTTTCCCTGGCTTGCATCCATTCGGCCCCATTCAGCAAACTGTTTTAAGACGTTTATCCCCATCCAGGTGTCGATTTCTTCCTGGCGAGTGAAAGCGAGCCCGTATTGTATGGAGAACTCCGGCTTCGCCGGAGAAATTTTTCTGTCGGAAAATGTACAAATTTAGCTTGCTGTCAAAACAAAAATATATACTGTACGGTATATGCTGGGAAAATATTGACACCTGAATGGGGGTAAACGTCTTAAAACAGTAGGCTGAATGGGGCCGAATGGATACAAACCAAAGAGAGAGGGAGATAAAGAGAAAAAAAGCGAGGGTGGGCTCCCTTATGCTCTCAACTGCCACAAAACGATTCATTATTGTCGGACTAATCCACAAACAAAAGATCCAGTAAGAATCATAAAACAATCAAAGTAATATATTTTATTGCCAGAAGTCTACGAAATAAGAGTGACGAACTAAGACAAAAAATAAAATAGTCTACTAATTGCCTCTCTGCCTGTCTGTATCACTCTTCCTATGTCTGTCTTTACCCGTTTCTTTCTACCTAACCATCTGTATATCTACCTACCTACCTAACTACCAACCTACCTAACTTTCAAAAGGTGTTGCTATATTATGGAAAAATTAACTTAGTAATAATATTGATTTTGTGTATTGTAATGAAAGAATAATTGGGATTATAATGAAATGTAAAGATGTACAAATATTTATAGTGAATGTATACCTACCTTGTGACAAGCAAGACGAGGACTCCCCTTAGATGAATTTAGAAATACAATAGCCACTCTTGATAATTTTATAGCTGAACAACACTGCAACACTGCAATATTATTATTATTATTATTATTATTATTATTATTATAACAATGTCTTAATTGCAGGAGATTTTAATGCTAGTCCAACTAAAGGTAGGTTTTGGAAAGATATTATTAATTTATTTATTAGCAAGTGCTTTATAATTAGTGATGTTGAGGCAATGCAGAACGATTCGTTTACATATTTATGTCCTGCAAAGAATACAACCAGTTGGCTTGATCATATAGCAGTAAGTGAGAGTCTAAACGAAATAATAGATGATATTACTATAAGGTATGATATGGCCCTCTATGATCACTTTCCCCTGGCATGTAAGCTAAACATTGACATATATACTGATGGTAGGCTATAGTAGATGTACACATTGAACCGTCCGAATTCATCGACTGGCAAAAACTGTCTAGTGTGGATAATTTACAGATATATAAATCAAATATTAATCATTATCTAAATGAATTGGATATATCAAGTTTTAATTGCTTGGACTGCAGTGTACTGTATTTACTGTAGATGTAATAATGAACAGCATATCAAGGAATTAAATTTAATTTATAACTATAATTAGTTTGTTACTTAATTCATCTTCTTTGTTTAAGAAAGAACCATTAAAAAAGCATAAAGTTATACCAGGTTGGAATGACGAAATTAAGGATTTGCATAAGTTTGCGAGAAGTAAGTTTTTAACTTGGAAGAATAGGGGACGTCCACTTGCAGGAGTTGAGTTAGAAGAAATGAAGGAGTCTAGAAAGGACTTTAGGAATGTATTGAAACAAGTTAAAAAAAAATGAGTCTCAAATTAGAACAAATAAGTTAGCTCAATCTCTATCTAATAAAAATTTGAAATAATTTTGGAAAGAGGTTAGACAAATAAAGAATAATAAAGTTCTTGTATGTATGAAAATAGATGGAGAATGTGACCCAAAATGTATTGTAGAGAAATTTTCCAATAAGTTTAAACATGTATATGATGATTGTAAATGTCAGAATGATGATGACTTCATGATAGATAAATTAGTGAAAAATGTACGTGACGGTGAAATATTTGGTAAGGTAAATAGTCATGATGTATCAACAGCAATATCTGACCTCAATTGTGGTATTGGCCCAGATAATATACATTCTTTTCATTTAAAGTATTGCACAAACGAATTGATAGTAGTAATTGCAAAGTTGATTTCTTCTTGTGTTGTACATGGTTGTATGCCTTTAAGAATGAACTTTGGAATTATGGTACCCTTATTGAAAGATAAGTATAAAGATAATACATCACTTGAAAATTATAGATCAATTACGTTATCGCCAATATTATTGAAGGTATTTGAATACTGCTTGAAGTACAACATTTTAAGATATGTTAGTTTAAATGATAGGCAGCATAGAATTCGAGAGAGGTATTCTACTTCTACTGCATGTTTAATTCTCAAGGAAACTATTTTAAGGTACACCACGGAGGGATCTAATGTTTTTCATGTTTTATTGACCTGACAAAAGCTTTTGATAAGGTGAATCATTTCAAACTTGCAAATAAGCTTTTAAAACTAGGAGTACCAAATTTCTTGGTTAATATTTTATTTTACTTTTACAGAAACCAACATGTTGTTGTCAAATTTAAAGATTCAATTTCAACTGAATGGACAATGAAAAATGGAGTGAGACAGGGTGGGGTTTTATCTCCCTTGTTGTTTTCAATTTATATTGATGACTTAAGTAAATTATCTGCAAGTAATGTAGGCTGTAGACTAGGTTTACAAGTCAGCAATGTGATCGCCTATGCAGACGATCTTGTAATATTGGCTCCTTCGGTTAGAGGTCTGCAAACATTGATAGATATTATGGATCATGAAATTAAACAACTAGACTTATCTATTAACTCTGCAAAATCAGTATGTATGATCTTTAAATATAAGTATGGACAGGAAATGAATCCTTTCATATATTTAGACAATAACAAATTAAATATTGTTTCTGAATACAAATATTTGGGTTTTATAATTGATTGTAATCTTAATAATGACGTGGATATGATAAGATGCAGAAATAAGTTTTACAATGAGTTTAATTGTCTTTTAAGAAAGTTTAGCAACACGAGTACTGAAGTATTTTTAAATTTATTTCAAAGCTACTGTTTGAATTTTTATGGCGCTGAACTTTGGTTTAATAATAGAAAATGCTATATACCATTTAAGCAGTTTTCCATTGGATACCACAAGGCAATAAAGAAAATATTGAATATGAAGTACTGGGAGAGCAACCACAGTGCTTGTAGAGAATGTGGATTGATGGTGTTTAGGCATTTAGTTAACTGGATGAAAATAAGATTTGTATATAGAAATCTCATAAAGCCATGTAGTTTTATAGAGAAGAACATGTATTACATGTTACATAGATCTTTTCTTGTAAAGGATGTTGAAAAAATAATCCTACATGAGTATGGATTTACTAACTTATTGCTAAATGATATCAATGCTTATCAGATCAAGAATTGTTTATGTACAGAACACAGAACCAACTATGCGCTAAGGACTTTTAGCTTAATGTATAATACGTAAATAACTCTGTAAAAAGTGTATGTATGTCTTTATGAAATAATATTATGACTGACTGACTAACTACCTACCTATCTACCTACCTACCTATCTACACCTACCTATCTACAAACCTACCTAACTACCTACAGTATATATCTACCAACCAACTTAACTAACTACCTACCTATCTACCTGTCTACCAACCTACCTAACAACCTATATCTACCTACCTACCTACCTAACTATATAATTATCTCTAAATCTCGCTACAGGTCTCGTCTTACGATGGTGTAATGGTTAGAGCCAGTAAGTTCTGTATGAGATATCCTAGGTTCGAATCCTGCGAGAATCACATTCTTTCATTAATTCAATTTGGGAGTTATAGGTGTTCAGAACGATGTTAAAATTATATGACTAAACTTGGAATAATTTCAAGTATTTTACTTTATCACAAGACAACAAACCACAACATTTTCTTTACTCTCTCTCTCTCTCTCTTTCGTAAGTAAATCTTCCATCCTTCATATTCTCCGTCTCTTAGTTTCTTCTCTCTTACTCACTGTTACTTACCTACTCGTCTCTCTCTCTCTCTCTCTCTGACGTAGCATGTGATCGAGGCCCGTTCACAGCCTGTTGACTTTTATTGTTTCCATTTGAGAGAGAGAGAGAGAGAGAGAGAGAGAGAGAGAGAGAGAGAGAGAGAGAGAGAGAGAGAGAGAGAGAGAGAGAGAGAGAGAGAGAGAGAGGGAGAGAGAGAGAGAGAGAGAGAGAGAGAGAGAGAGAGAGAGAGAGAGAGAGAGAGAGAGAGCGAGGGGGGGTGAAGGTATAGTATAGAAGGGATAAATATAAATACGCAAATATAGGATAAATGGATAGATATGGAAAGCTAGATAAAGTTATGAGGCAGAGAGAATAAAAAAGTACATATATAAAAATGTAGTACATCTCGCTTGTACATTATAAAAAAGCTAAAAAATATAAGACTCGCCAGGTATGTAAATTAGGTAAACATTACTTGAACATTTAAACTGCCTACCTCACCCATTTTTACTTAGGTATCTACTCGTACATTATGTAAAGTCTATCTATTTCTATCCTCTCTCTCTTTCTATCTCTATTTCTATCCTCTCTCTCTCTTTCTATCTCTATTTCTATCCTCTCTCTTTCTATCTCTATTTCTATCTTCTTTCTATCTCTATTTCTATCCTCTCTCTTTCTATCTCTATTTCTATTCTCTCTCTCTTTCTATCTCTCTTTCTACCTCTCTCTCTTTCTTATTCTTCCTCAATCTGTTATCTCTCAGTCTCTCTTCGTCTATTACTAATAACATTACACTATTACGGTTAAGTTATTACTATTAAGTTATTACTATTACGCAATTATTATTACTATTACGCTATTACTATTACTAGTACGCTATTACTATAACGCTATTACTATTACGCTATTACTATTACTATAACGCTATTACTACTACGCTATTACTATTACGCTATTACTATTACTATAACGCTATTACTATTACGCTATTACTATAACGCTATTACTACTACGCTATTACTATTATGCTATTACTATTATGCTATTACTAGTACGCTATTACTATTACACTATTATTATTACTATTAAGTTATTACTATTACGCCATTATTATAACTATTAAACTATTACTATTACGCCATTACCCAATTAATATTACTGTTAGGCTATAACTATTATGCTATTACTATCCCTTCTCCCTCGCAGCTTTATTTTACCCCACTCTTAAATCTAAACGAGGGGTCGGGAGATAGTGAGAGAGAGAGAGAGAGAGAGAGGTGGGGGGGGGGGGGCCCTAGTCTCCCCGTCCAGCCTCCTCTATGGCCCCCCTACACCCCCCAGCCAGCCACAGCAGGGGGGTGGCTGATAAGAGTGTAAGGAGGGCTCGTGATTGTGTGCGTGAGGTGAATATTGAGTGAGCTGGAGTCCGTGCGTGCGTCTTTATGGGCGTGTGTATGTATGGGCGTGTGTCTGTGTGCATGCGCGTGACTTTATAGGCGTGTGTATCAATGGGAGTGTTGTTGTTGTTGTTGTTGTTGTTGTTCCCCAGGCTGCCTGGCCGAACAGCCCCAAGGTCCCGAGCAAGGCCAAGGCCATAGAGCGCCCTCACAAAACCCTCCCTGCTTACCACTAACAAAGCCCGGGTGACCGAAGGCACTCTAAGGCAGGGAGCTGAGGAGGGCGCGGAAACGCCCGGGAAACCAAAGCCCCACCCAAGGCCCTGTGCCCCTCAGCAATTATGAAGGGAAAGTTGAGGGGCAAGGGAAAAATGTGACGCTTTGGCTCCCAATCTGCCAACTTTTAGCGTGGCAGTAGGGAGGTCGATCCACGGAAAAGACGCCGTCACTTGAGATCTAGAAGATATATAAGTAAGAGGAACAGTCAGAGTAAGCTATGGGTATGGCAGAGATCACTCAGCTCTCACTCTGATAGACCAGCCCATCACCACATGACTAGAACCCAATTCTCTCTGCATCAGCTAGGAAAGGCCCTAGAAAGACGCCTTTGGCGGAGGGATAGCTCCCCTATTTAAACTCCTTTCGGAGTTGGGCACCCGCCCTGGGAGTGTTGTTGTGTGTGTGCGTGCGTGTGTCTTTATGGGTGTGTGTGTCTTTATGGGCGTGTGTGTGTGTGTGTGTGTGTTTATAGACGTGTGTGTGTGTGTGTGTGTAATAATAATTATTATTATTTCATGCCGGCAGCCAATGAGGCTGAAAATACACAGATTTAACCTAGATCTTATCCTAAGGGAACAACAGACTGATCCTGACTGCTAACGAGAGTGCTGACATCTTGAGGGAGTAGGACGTGAGCAAGAGACTTTGTGGGCTCCCCGAGACAGTCCGTCCAAACTTAGTCTTCTCGGCCAGGGAAAGTTTTTAAGAGAACTTCCCCTGCCGGCGCCTGGGATCGAAGCCCCATCACCAGAGCTAGCACTACCAATACAGTGATTATGCGCGCTCGGCCATCGTGTGTGTGTGTGTCTCCGTGTGTGTGTGTGTGTGTGTGTGTGTGTGTGTGTGTGGTGTGTGTGTGTGTGTGTGTGTGTGTGTGTGTGTGTGTGTGTGTGTGTGTGTGTGTGTGTGTGTGTGTGTGTGTGTGTGTGTGTGTGTGTGTGTAAAAGTAAAAGGGCGTCATCACGCTGAAAGGGTTAGGTGACTGTGACTGTTTATGTGTGTACATTTACAGTACCGGTATATGTACACCATTTCGTGAACGTGTAAAGTCCCATGTGCGTATAGTGTATGGGTATATATACTTTAAGTTTGTGTGCGTTATGCGTCTGTCTGTGTGTGTGTGTGTGTGTGTGTGTGTGTGTGTGTGTGTGTGTGTGTGTGTGTGTGTGTGTGTGTGTGTGTGTGTGTGTGTGTGTGTGTGGTGTGTGTGCGTGCGTGTGCGTGTGTGTGTGTGTGTGGAGGGGGGGGGGTGTCGGAAAAAAATATGTTATACTATGGGATTGAGTTATTCCAGCAGAGATTGAATATGAGAGAGAGAGAGAGAGAGAGAGAGAGAGAGAGAGAGAGAGAGAGAGAGATTGTTGGGAGAGAGAGAGAGAGAGAGAGAGAGAGAGAGAGAGAGAGAGAGAGAGAGAGAGAGAGAGAGAGAGAGAGAGAGAGAGAGAGAGAGAGAGAGAGAGAGAGAGAGAGAGAGAGAGAGAGAGATGTGTGTTCGGGGCGTGTATATACAGCCTGTGTTTGTTTGTGTTAGTGTAAATGTATGTACTGTATGTGTGCGATATGTGTGTAGATTTATGTGTGTAGGCTATATACTATGTGTGTGTCTGTGTATGTTTCCATGTATGTGTGTGTATGTGTGTGTGTATATATGTGTGGGCATATATAAACCATGTACACAACTCAAGTATCTCCATTATATTTTACTCACCCAAGGGGAAAAAATTCATTAGCCATAAATTTCCCGGTCCGATGACTTGCCATAGATAGATGCCGAGTGTTGCCATAGAGGATCTCTCTCTCTCTCTCTCTGTCTCTCTCTCTCTCTCTCTCTTATTAGCTAGAAAGAAATATAGATACAAAGTAGATAACATTTTTTAATACTGAAATTTTTAAGACATGACGTAGCATTGTGGTCAAGGGCACTCAGCAGAGATATAGAGCAATGAGCAAGAATCCAAGATGGAGCTACGACACTTATTACGAAACGACGTTACTAAAACCTGTCTCTGTCTCTCTTAGATGGAGAAGCATATACTGTTAACCCTACCTGTACCGGCGACGTCTTTTTAACTTTATTCTGGCTAAAATTAGACGATTGTATTCAGTATCAAAGGGCCCTCCAACAATTAACAGGCTTCGAACTATTTCACTTAGCCTTTTTGACTACCACAGATCCTTCTTAAACTGCATAAAATCATCGAAATATAACTAGGATAAAATGAAAAAGACGTCGCCGGTACAGAAGGGGTTAAAAGGCCAACCAAATGGGCTCAACAATGTGAACAAGTAATGAGATGTTTTAGCCACAATATGAATACAACACACAACCACAACGAGAATTTAAAGCTCAAGAGGTATAACATGGCTAAACTCTACGTGGACACTTTCACATAAAATAGCTGTCCTGCAAGTAACAAAATTCCCATAAAAATAGTGCAGCAAATAATTTCCCAATAGAAAGGATTATAATGAGATTAGAAATAATGATTATCCTGCAACATTCATACCATTTATTTAACCCCTTCAGCCTGATAAAATGTGCATCATATTCTGGTTAGCATTAGAGGATTTTCTTTAGCTTATGATCTACCCCTAGGACTCAGAGCGGTAAACACGATCTCAATACACACTCTGAATAACAGTTCCTTCTTAAGGGGGGTGACCAGCTTTATTTTATTTATCTCTTTCTCTGGCTTGTATCCATTAGGCCCCATTCAGCCAACTATTTTAAGACGTTTATCCCTACATAGATGTCGATGTATTCCTGGAGAGCGATAGCGAGCCAGCATTATATCAAGAAATCCGGCTTTGCCGGAGAAATTTTTCTATCGAAAAATTTACAAATTTAGCCTGCTGTCAAAAACATTTTAAAAATATGATGGATCGCTACCACTCACCAGTAAAAAACTGACACCTGGATGGGGATAAACGTCTTAAAACAGTAGGCTGAATGGGGCCAAATGGATACAAGCCAGAGAAAGAGAGAAAATGAGAGAACAAAGCCGGTGAGCCCCCTTAAACTGCATAAAAGCGTCTAATTATAGCCAGAATCAAAGGTAAATAGGAGTTATCGTGCTAAGGGATTTAAGGGGGGAGGGTTAACTTTTTGGCCGATTATTGCATGTATTCATTATTTTTCTAGTTTCCTCCCTAGACCTACATCAAATTTTAAAAAACATCCATAGATCCCCCTTCTAGAATAATTTGTAAATGTTTCGGTAAAAAAAATTCTCGGCCGAAGGCCGGTTCTTCTAATATTACAGGCTCACTATCGTTCGCCAGGGAAAAAATCGGCACCTAAATAGCACGAAAGGTCTAAATATTGACGAAGAAATGGGGCGAAAGGTCTTAAAATCGACTAACTAATGGGGCAAACATCTTAACATCTGAAAACTAATGGGGCTAAACATGAGAGAGAAAATGGTCCAGAAAACAGGCCCATGTCCCATTAAAGCATCACCCTAGAATTAATTGTAAGGTCTGTGAGATACTATACCTTTGATTATTTATAACACTCTCTTACTATCTTTCATTCTCATATTTTACAATTTTCCCTTTTCTCTCTCTCCTCTCTCTCAGCTTTCTTCTCTCTCTCTCTCCCCTCTCTCCCTCACCCCCTCCCCCCCCCCCCCTCGCCTCCTGCTCTCCTCTCTCCTCTTCGTCACTCCTCGCTCTTTCATTCACACACACACCACACACAACACCCACAGTCTCACTCACCATAAGCAGTGTGCAATAGATTTCAAAATTTTCATCAAATCAATCAAACCAAGCAAAAGAAACAACGATAGTTCCAAACATCAAGAGAAAAAAAAGGAGGCAAAAAAGCACAAAAAGCCCGGTATGACAAACATATCTTATGGAGGAGGCGGGAATTAACGAGTCCATGGCTCACTTCCCGCAAATAACAACTAGTGTAAGGTAGTACAAATGAGTACAAAGGAGTACAAAGGAAATCAGGCAACAACCTATCTAGTGAGACCCTTCTAGGTTGCTTGTCCCTCCAAAACACACTGAGGTATCACAGTGTTCCAAACAGTGGTTTTGAGTGGGTAAGGGAACATTGGAAGGGAATTACTGCCCCCTGGAACTAATGTATCCTTTGAGCAGGATTAAGTCTTAGGAAGTTTAGTAGAGGACAGATGGGATGTAGTAACTGAGGGGGGGATAAAATAAAGTTTTTCATTTACAAACGCAGTCCAGCAGAGTCGCGGGTTTGGATGAGAGATATTTGTCTAGGCGGAGTTTAACTGAATCAAACGGTGATGCAGTCTCATAACGTTTTCGGGGAAGCCCATTCCACAAGTTGACAACTCCGATTGAAGAAGAAATTCTTAGATTCGTGGCGAGTTAAAAAAAAGATTTCCCAATAATTTTGCAACCGTTTTTTCCCCGCGTGTAGATTAGATTGATCGATAGTGAAGTACTTACTACAGTTTCATATTGGTCGATGGCCTTTTGATGATTTTTTGAACACTTGAATTAAGGTTCGCGCTCTTAATCTGCGCTGGGTTAAAGGAAATAGATTTAATTCTCTAAGATGCTCTTCATATATTATGGTTTGTTCTTTAGGCTAAGGTATCATTTTGGTAACCCTCCTACGTTGAACTCGTTTTCTAGCCTTGTTTTATATCTTTTTGGTAATAAGGGCACCAGGATTGAACGCAGTATTTCCAGAAGAGGGGCGGAACTTAAGTACTTGTAAAGGGTTAGGATAACTTCTTTGGATTTATAGCTCAAAAATGACCTGCCTATAAAGCCAATTATTTTGTTTGCCTTCTTTTCTTAATAAACAACTTCTGAACATTGTTGACGAATCGGTTTTAGGTTACTCGATATGGTTACTCCCAGATCGCTTTCTCTGTTTACATTCTTAA